>JAPMAE010006927.1:0-11681 GCA_036584705.1 Rhyacophila sp. 25_7 | reverse complement strand
AAAGTATTTGAATATTATTAAATCAAGTATTGAAAACATCTACTTATAATGCCATATGAATAAATGAAAGTATTTGAATATTATTAAATCAAGTATTGAAAACATCTACTTATAATGCCATGTGAATAAAGAAGTATTTTAACGAATTTATTAATTTCCTTTGGTGTTGATTCTTGGTGGAAAACTATTATTGTATAATATATTGAAATATGAACAAAGTTATAATATTTATTTTCGGATTTATATTTATAATTTCAAGCCGGTTCTAACATTTTAAATGTATTTATAAGTCTGAAAATTACATCTATTCGAAAGATTATGAAGTACCTACTAATACGATCGAAATAATGCATAATACATACGTGATTCCATAAATATATTGAAAAAAAAAATTAAGACAAGTTTCGTACGTAACAAAATTTTCAACTTATGATTTCAGTTGAAAATGATGTAACAGACGATGTTGGTCTTCATTAAAAAAAAATGTATTTGTGGAAATATGTATAAAGCTCTGGTACTATTTTAATATAATAACTTTCCACCAAGGATTAACAGTAGAGAAAATAGTTATAATAATATAAAACTAAGCATTTGGAAATATATTAGTATTGTAATATTTCATAAAAACATATATTATTTTTAACCATTTAAGACTACCTGCTAAACAATTAACGGGGCCTCAAATAATCAAAACTTTCCGTTTATTATTAATTAAATATGGCACTAAGGTCCATTCAAGTCCGTGACCGACTGCACAGTCTTCCTTCAGGCGTTCCTGTCTCTAGCTCTCTCTCTTTCTCCAGCTTCCAATACTTCAATAAAATTTAAATAACAAGTATTTATTACATATGAACAGTTTAGACAATCAATTCAAATTCATGTTATGTAACTTGTATGTCTATAAACGCTATGTTGAGCACATTCAATAAAGAGCAGTTTAAATTAGTGTAAGATAAATAAAGCCTTGTATTGCATAGTGTAGAAGCTTAAACAGAGCATTCACAGTAAACAAATTAATTGAATCGTAATGCATTCCAGAGCCGAATCCAGTTGTGGAGGTCTGATGTTATTTGCTTCAAGCGCACAACAGGGTCGATTGGCGATCGGCCACTCGTGCGTTGAGTGTTTATTGTTAGCGAAGTGCAAAGCTGCTTAGAGAATAGTTAGAATATGGGTGTAATGTTCGATCGGCGTAGCTATCTTTAGAATAGATTGACTGTGAAAAACAAATTCTGAATAAAATTATCAATTTTATAAAGAAATAGTATTTTATTCTGAAATAAATAAACAATTATATAAAATGTCCCAATACAAATGCCGGATTTATTTGATTGATTGAACCAGGGCTGTGGAGTCGATTCAAAATTTACCGACTTCGACTCCGACTTTATCATATTCTCCGACTTCGACTCCAACTCCAACTCCGACTCCGACTTCAATTTTTATTTTATTTTATAATTAGCTACGTTTACCTAGTTAATTTATATTGACTTATTGATAATGATATATGCATTAATAAAAGAATAAGTGCATTCGTACACAAACAAATCGATTTAATAAAAAAAATATTAACATCAAGCAATATCTTTATATACAAATAATTATATTTAAAAAATATATATAAAAGAATAGAAACAAACTTTTAAAATAATTGGATAAATTACAATATTAACAAAAAAAAGAAAACACTTTAAACACTGTTTTCGAGAATATGTCAATAGTTGTCAAGACTGATCATTTGAACTAATTTCTCATCTGAATCAATTCTGAACAAAAAAAAACAGAAATTGTCGTTCTGTTATGCAATACATTCACGGTACTACATATTTCCAGTGTCATTTTAAAATAAGTGTGGCCCTATCACTTGGCAAGCTCAAAAACTGCACGAGTGATGCATTGGCTTTTCTTGAATTACTCTTGGGTTCTTCGCACTACACGATCAACAGCTTATTAAAAATTCAGAATAAAAATGCTAAAAACTTTGCAAGTATTCATTTTAAATTAAAGTGTGAAAATCGTTGACGATCTTATAGATTTATATCGACCGTGTTTAGGTAAAAGGGAGAAACCCTCGCAGAACAAATTTTACAGAAGGCACAAAAACGAGTTTTAGTAATTTTTAGTCAAAGTCACATTAACACGAACTTGAAATGCATGATGACCAATAAACTGGTGTTTCATTTTCCTGATCTGATAATTAAGAAAGTTATTAAAGAAAAATCATTAAATGTGACGTTTAATGCTTTTTTCCTACTCATATAAACTTAGCAGTTCTTTAAAAGGCTATATTTTTAGGGAACAAAAAAATCATTATCCTAGTATTGGAGGGTGTAGAGATAGTCTTCGGTGTAGAGTGTTATTGTTCTGTTCATTATAGATACGGAAATATGTATTATATATTAGACTAGATCATGCATATAATGACTGAAATTATATATGGTATGCTATTTCACTTAACATGAATCGTTATTAAAATGTTTTTCACACATATTCCGCTAATTATAATAGAGGAGACGCTGGACACGTTATGTTTTAATTTCTGAAATATTCTTTTTTGTTTTTCAACGTTTTATTATTTGCATGCGTCGTCTTATTATTTTGTGTGAAAATCGTTGAAGGTATTATTAATATAGTCCCGATTTGGTTGTACACTGATATGATTACCAAAAAAACTTTTTGAATAATTTAAAAGTGATAATTAAGTTTCCGAAGAGAAAACTGCAACTTAAACCACATTTACAAACGAATACTGTTAAAGTCACGCATTTTTAAATGAAATTTTTTATAAAGTGATAATTTATGACAACCCGTTGTAAACACATGAAGTTTATCAAACAAGCGTTAACGATAGCGATTATATGTGGACATGTACGATTTCACAAGAAATAGAGACCCGAAAAACGGTACCCGTATTTGTTTCTTGTTTCGCAATACTTAAGTGGCGTCCTTACCAAAAAAGAAAGGGGCATATTATAGTCAGTACGATAGGTTTTGCAGTTAGCAACGAAACTGCGTCAAACCGTATTACCATAAAATCGAGCATTAAATCTGAAGATATTTAGGAATTTAATGATGAAAATAGTACAGAAATTTAAAAAGACGATACGGTTTTAAAATCGGCAAAGAATAAATAGTGAAGTAAATACAGTTTTAACAATAGAAGCGTAAAACCGACTAAAAAGGTATGTTTTCTATTAGAAACCGCTCTAGGTTTCTGATTTTAGTGTTGATTTAGCAACGACATTGAATTGTAAAAATAAATTAAATATTTATAATACTATATGCATGTTGATTCGAAATATTTTTTAAGAATTTAAATTGAAAAAGAAGTGCGTTTAGCCAACTATAAATAAAATATTACTTAGTATTTAAATATAAATATTATTTGAGTAGTAGATATTAATATTTATTGTTATTTACAAGACTAATCAAATATGAAAAAAGATAGGTGAAAGTAAAAAAAAAAGTAAATATTCATTAGTTTTTTTTTCCGAAATAATATAAATATTCACAACAGACCATTTCAAAGTCTCACACCTTACTCATATATTTCAGCATGGAGGAGAATTGTGTACATTAAATCGCTCTCGTGTGGTTTCAACAGATACTTGAATTGTATACTGTTTAGTTTGGAACTGTGATGTTAACGGGAACTAAAACAGATTGCACTTCGAGATAATACGCCATTTTCGAACAACAAACTCGTACGTAGAACCCATAATACGATGACTTACTTTAATATAATAGCTTAGTAAATAAATACAGCATTGCACAATTTTTCATTCAAAAGTAAAGAAAACTTAACTATTTGAATTTTACTAAATTGAATAAAAACATAGTGAAAAGAAAGTTTAATATTTTTGCGAAACGACGTAGACAAATTTATATGAACCTAAAGAATATATAAGGGGCGTGGCGTAGAGAATTGGTAATCCACACATAGGTAAAATTTCATTTTATTCGATTTTTAGCCTATTACCGTTTTATATTCCTCATTCAAATTTATTTTTTTGAAAAATCCATAGCTGCCTAAAAAGTATTCTTGGTAACCACAACTTACTTTTTCAGTATATTTTGTAGTAGGTTAGAAACTTTCAAATACGATTACTACAGAACTGTCTCATTGTGGGTTACCAAGTTTTTATACCACACCCCTTATATTATGATAACAAAAAAAATTGAAGTCGAGTAATAATGAACGTACTATTTGACGGTATGCTGCAACCATTTAGGGGTCGTCTATAAACCACGTAATGTTTTTCGTGTTTTTTACTCTCCCCTCCTCCATGTAACACCATGTAGACATTCAGTTTGACTCTCCTTCCTTTTCTAAAGGGTTACGTAACTTTCTACATTGAATTGAAATTTAAGGGATTTATTTGATTTCTTGAAAAGTGTTACGTAACAATAAAAATTAACTCACCCTCACCTCTAGTAATGCCATGTAGACGTTATGGCCGACCTCTAATCTACATGAACGTTCATATAATATGAATCTTCCCACTTTAAACCAGAATAATGAATCGGTCTTTTAGTCTCGTAAATGATATAGAGAATTTATAGTCAATATTTTTTTGTTGTTGCAAAAAGCAGCAATTTTATACATCTTAGCGTTTGTATGTATGAGAATTAAACAGCAAACAGATTATAGAATTGCAAAATTCTTAAGAATGAATGATTGTTACAGCAATAAAACTTTAAAACAGTCAAGAAGTACGAATATTTTGCTCACGATTGAATTAAAATATTAGTATAATGTCAAATAGTTTTCCTCATTCGAACGGCCGTAATAAATTCAGCCGAACAATCTAAATAAATAGCTATGCTATAATACACTCGGTATGGTTTCGAATTAGGGATATTAACAACAAGGTCGAGCGATGAAATAGCTGTCACGCAATATTTACGGGCTCCGTTCTCTAAATTAACCTCGTAATTTTGTCAAATTGGCAAAATTTCAAACAAACAAACCCCAAGTTAAAAAGTTTTCACGTTGCGTAGCCTTAGGACTTTGCGTGTATCAAAGAGCTAACGACGACGAAACGTTAAGGTAAGTGCATACTTAAACTTTTCAAGAACAA
Source organism: Rhyacophila sp. 25_7 (assembly GCA_036584705.1). Classification (NCBI taxonomy): domain Eukaryota; kingdom Metazoa; phylum Arthropoda; class Insecta; order Trichoptera; family Rhyacophilidae; genus Rhyacophila; species Rhyacophila sp. 25_7. The sequence goes on along the minus strand of JAPMAE010006927.1, from coordinate 6,600 downwards.
AAATAAAAAACTTTCAAAATAAATAAATACACAAATATATTAGAAATCAATATGGACCTTATCGATAGCTCCAAATTAATGGCAGGTTGCATATGGTGTCGATAATTTACTTTTAAAAATATTGGGAACACACGTGAATAAGAAAGCTATTTAGTATTTTCCATGTGAAATAAACGTATAGACTTTTCATCGAAATATCTACAAACAAACTGAATCCATGTGTTTCTGAACATCTACATTCAGATGTAAACCAAGTACTGAACGATTATTTTATATATAATATATCGCAAAAGCTGTTATATTCAAAATTCAAATAAAAAGCTCGTAAAAAGTTATGTCTAACATAGTCAGTATCAGTAATATTTATTGAGTTTTAAAATATGTAATTCTACAAAATATAGTGTAACTTGAATATATTTGTTAAAAGAATTATTATTCGATAATTAAATAAGTAACGCGAAATGAATACGTTCATAATATATTTTCATAATAGAAGTATTTATTATAATGTAACGCTAAGATATATTCAGGTAAAATCTCCCTCCAGTCGTTCACACTAGACAAAATTTTAAATCCCGTGATGGTATTCGCCCATATCTTTCTGCGAGCTGATAAGCTGAGTGCTCCTGGTGTTGACCTTCAAATATTTTTTGAGAATCAAAGATTAATCGCACCAACAACATAATATGTCAAACTGATTTTCAGCCTTTCAGACATTTAATTATGTTGAGGCGAAATTGCTCGTGGAGAGTAAAATTTGGTCACAAATTTCTTCATATAAATGTAAAAATATGTATTGTGTAGCGAGGAAAATAGAAGCCGAATTAATATATTCGACGAAACAGATATAATACTAATTATTTTGATTAAGAATCAACAGTACAATTTGTAGTATATAAAAACGAATAATGAATGTTATTTTTAATATATGATAAGATCGTTCTCGTTTTCATGCGTATTTGTATAGACTTTAAAATTACAGATCATAAAAAAAGTAAAAAATTGTTCTGAAAACATAATTCATTGTACTAAAATCTTAAAATTTATTTCTCTGCTATTGCTCACATACCAGAGGTTCCGGTAAAAATATACTGTTTTTGGGTTATTTTTGGTTTTCTTTACAGAAGTTAATTGAAAACATGTCGTCATTAAGATTGGTGGATTAAAAAAGTGTCAAGCCTGACAGATAGACTAGTTTTGGGGACAATATTGAAATAATCATTGGTATTCTCTGGGCTTTGATATTTGATTCACCTTTCGCTATTCAATGTAGACCACCACAAGCTTAGAAAGCATTCAGAATTTCAGATACAAAGTTTGTCAGTAGACAAACATGGTCAGCATATTTATTATAAGGTACGGTCTGTTTATTGAAGAAGATCGACAAGTGGTATGTAAATTCGTGACTATTGCATCTCGGCGATGTTTCACTTCCCAGTAGCTTAGTCGAGTTGTTGAACTTTGCCAATTAATAACGTTGGAACGCTAGAAACTTACATATTGAAATTTCATATAAATGGAAAATACGCAGTGACATAGCCGTATAAAACACTAATAGAGTGCAAGTTATTTATCACGAAAACTCGGTTAAAATGAAAAAAATCTCTGGTCATACTACTGGCAAACATTATATAAACTCATATATTTATTTTCTTTTAAGACGAAGCAAAAATAGCTTTATACGAAAAAAAATACTTCTCATAAGAATTTGCAGATGTTTAGATGTACGCTTGAGTGGAGAAATAAACCAAATAAACGGTATCGAATATTTTGTAGATAATATAAAATGCAAGACACATATTTTTTACGAACAGAAATATATGTATTTCATTCTTAATTATCGTATATTTTTATTTAATATACTTATCTAATACACATAGCGTTAACCCTTTCGATTCGGAGCCGTTTTAGTAGTAAAAAAACATGAAATTCTTGAAAGTCTTATCTATAACATTGACCCAATGCAATGTGCAATATTCGCAGATAAATAAACCTATAAAATCTGTGTTATATTTTGCACTTCTAAATGGTGTGCCCAGTGCACGATCCGAGTTATACCAACCCAAGGCTGTGGTGAGCTTGATTCACATAACGATTTGTAAGGGTTAATAAACTGTGTGCTCAATATGATGTTACGTAGCAATTGAAAACGTACGAACTTTTTTATTATTGAGTTTTTATAAACATCGCTTAGAAAATTTCTTTTAAGAAGAGAAAATGTTCTTGTCTCTATGATTTCGTATCAAACAATTTATATTGTATGAGAAAGATAAAATATTAAAAATGTCAATTTACTTCTAATTCAAAAATAAAATAAATGTATTTTTTACGAGCTATAATTTAAATCAAATGCCACCAAAATCTTTGAGAAACGGGCCGGATTGAAATTTTTAAAAACATCGGGGAGCCGGATGAAAAATATTCTTATTCAAATCTTATTAGAACATAAATTTACATTGCATGTGTAAACAAATACAGAGGCCGGATGAAAATCTTTAGAGGGTCAGATCCGGCCCGTGGGTCGTAGTTTGGTGACCGCTAGTCTGAATTATTCTTTAACAATTCAGTGAATTATTCCAGTATGTGCACAGTTAAAGGTTTAAATCCCATGGTAACTTACATTACCCAGCATTTTTTCGTGTAATATGGACAATGAAAATGTTTATTTAAAAAAAATGTATGCACGCTATGTTTCATTTATATACAACGGTATATCTCTATATTTTTCTACTCCAATAGTTTTATTGAATAAATAAAAATAAAGAAGAAAAAAATACTGCTAATTTATTACTGATTTCATCATGTGCCCTATGAAATGGTTTCAACTTCAACATATTTATTTAACAAGATTACATTGAAGTCATGATGTAGGAAAAGTATTAAATGCAATAATACGTTTGGTGAAATGGAATTCATCTCTTTCCCATTAAGTAGGCTCGTACAGTGGAATATCCCGAATAATATTTTCTGTGATTTACTGGACCGTGTAAGAACGCTTCAACTAGCAATAATAAATATTTGTATTACAATCCTACATCGAAGATTCATTAAACGATACTTTTCATATGAAACTAATTACGATTCGATTTCTCCATTACTCGCTTCGAGATCATGCCATCAGTTTTTCGTGCTACGCAACGTCTGCGTATAAAATATTAATAAAGTCCCAGCATTTTGTCTACTGATTGGATTAACCCAATAATATGGGGAAAGGAAACGATATGAAATCGAATTTTTATATTGCCTCTCACAACACGTGCATAAGAGATAATGTAATTTGTCCGCTGGGGACAAAGGTGGATAATTTTGTAGGATAATCCAATCAAATATCGATTATTGACGGTATAACATTTTTTACAATAATGTAGTTGAAAAAATCGTCTTTATACTGGCAGAAGGTGGAAAGTCAAAAAATAATATTTTCATAAAATTGATTTGTGAAAATCGGGTCTCTTACATACTCGTACATTTAACGATATGTTCGGGCATCTTGGACTGTAAGTCTTGATGATGTTTTTTCCAGAATTATAATATACATATAAAAATACTTAATGTTATTAACCAAATAATCCTTAGTCGGTTTAATGTGTTTTGATAGTATGTAATAAAATATTCAATATCGATTTCATAAGTGGTGATATTTTAATATGACAGAAAAAGTACAAGGCATATGGCTAAGCTTGTTTTACCAGATGTTACGATGATACGCTCGTAGAACGTTGCGAAAATCTACCAAACTGTATTGTTAGATCAAAAGGGAATTGCAAAAGTGCTGGGCTCCTTATCATGAAATACATAAAGATTTACAAGCTAAAAGCAGGCAATCGCAAATTATGCAGTTTTTAAAGGTTAGGTGAAAAACTACTTAAGAGTCTCCCGATTATGAAAACCTGCAAACGATCATGAAAAGGGGTCGAATAAATATGATTGTAAGTGACATTGATGATGAATGATGTATTATATATTGTATATTATCAATGAATTTTAAATAAATATGTAAATATATATTTTTATATTGTTTATTAGGAAAAATAAAAATTAAACTTCTATATTTTTCTGGAACGCATACCATAATTTTGTATGAACGTTCACGACGTTCTATTGGAGCCATATAACCCTCTTTCGAGTATTACTAGTATATAAATAAATATGTTTATAAATGTAATGTATATGACGTTTATAAGCACCGAATCGGGACGTAAATATTATGTGCGATTAATACATATTACTCGCGTGTCCAGTTTTTGTGAATGACTTAGTTTTACAACAATTTTATCGGAAGTACGAGTCGGTTAATATGACATTTCCAGTCTACGGTATGCGAGATGAAACGCCAGTCTCAATTGAAAATAAGAAGAAGCAAACATTCGCAAAGGCAAGCAGGAGTGCCTTTGGTTGAAGTGAGCTGGTTGCGCTTCTTCAACTATATAAATATGAGAATATTCTGCAATTGCAAAACGCAGTGTAATTTTATCCGAGTTTATATACAAGACGTTGCATCATTTTTCGAAGTATATACTTACGCCGTTGCTCCCACGTCAATAATATAGCATTGCAGAACGGAAGCAGAATTTTCCGAGTCTAATAAAATATGAATAAGGCAGGTGTGTAATATTTCAAATTTCACTATGCTATGTCTATGTTTATATTATAAGTAACCCGTTTCCTCCCATTTATTTTTGATTAAATATATAATAACATATCTTAAGTTAAGCGTTAAAGGAGTGAGTTTTTTAATTACGATTGCAGAATCTGGTACAAGTTTTTGCATAGATTTAGCTTTAAGTTTAAGTTGAATGTAAATAATATTTATTTTATGCATAAATAATATATATGAGCAATTTATTGCTTGGTATTTGACGTATATATACGTCTATACTTTTTTAAAGCAAATTTTGAGCGGAAATACGTACATCCTAGTTAGTCAATAAAGTTAGGGGATTCATGTACAATTCTGAATATACAGTAAAAATAAGCTTGTTTATTATGTATATTAAAATAAACAATTAATTTACTATCAGAGCGTATAATATATGAAATGGATAGCAGTATATGAAAAATTTAAGGTTGTTGTACCGTAGGCGATCATTAATGAAACGAAAATCTTCAATTTCATTTTTATAAGAATTTTTAATTAAGTACATATACATAAATAAATCTACAAAGATACTAAAGTGTGTTTATGGAAGACATAAATACAATTGGGTGAGCTAATAATTGACAATTATTACTGTCAAAATAATCTTCACATTATGTAGATTCATATGCTTCGTTTCGGAACGGATATGGTTAAAAATAATAATATGTAATATTCTTAGAAATACATATTTAAAATAGGAAAATGTCAAATAAGCCAATGAAAAGTGTAGTTATAAATTTAAAAAATGTTAGAAATTCGTTCCTCAGTTAGAATAAATTTTAAGTCTAATATTTCAAGTATTCACAAAAGATTACGAGTGAATTCAACAGTAGTCAGATTGTACACAACAAATGAAATATTATTTGGTGATTGGTAAGGAATGATTAATTAAATATATATCTCATACATCAGGTACTCTAGAAACGAATTGGCAAGCAGTAACGTTGCGATAGGGCCAAATGACAAATATATAAATAAAATAATACGTTACTTTCTGTTCCTTTAAATTAAATTTGTATTCTTTCATATTATATATTCATGAATTTTCGAGAACTTCTGGGAGCAATCATTCATTTAAATTGCCCGGTTGTGTTATCAGGCGCCAATAAAAATAATTAACGCTTTAGGCGGTGAACTTATGACTTAAACATGATCAATGCAGCTTGTTTGTGTTTTCAGAAATGTATTCCTACTTATTTATGTGAACTTTGCGGTAACCAAGTATCTTTTCATGTAAATTACGTTCTTAAACTACTAGGCGTTCATAAAAGTGAAGAGATAAATATTGAAATGTGAAATCATTTAGCGATGTTATTATACCTATACAATGCAAACATCTGCACTCTTATATTTATTATTTTCAACGTTTTGCTGTATATACTCGTAATATATTCCAAATACATATATATTATGCATAATTCGTTGTTCAATACTGTAAAAAAAACTGCCGATGCACGCCAGTGGCTGGGATTCATTTGTTGACAAGAGGGTTCTGCAACGTCGTAGTCCCACGTGTAACCATTTTGCTGATTGGATTGCGGGTGAAAACAACCCGGAGGCTACAACTACTGGATATATTGAATAAATGCCTAACGTAGAAATAGTCTCAGATGTCGCACGCCACTTTTTGCAAATTTTCCTTCTGAAAAAAATACGCAACCAAATGTCTTTTAGGATTGAAGATTTGATTTTTTTTACCAAACGTAATACCAATGAAAGGTAGAGTACATTTACTTTTGCTTGCGTTCGATTTCATTTCAAATTTTGACTTGAAAATAAAATGTACAGATTTTGAAGAAGTAATCATCTATATTTTTCAGCAGAAGTACTTAGTTTCATACTTTAAATTATTTTTCATGATATTAAAATAAAACTATAAAAATAAACAATTGCATATACTGAAATTCACATCTATATATATATATATATATAAATGAACGTCTGTGGCTATGATCCGTATA
>JAPMAE010006921.1:1883-12063 GCA_036584705.1 Rhyacophila sp. 25_7 | reverse complement strand
TATACATATTTCTTTCAACCATATCCACTCCCAAACAAAGCACATGGATATTCATAATGTGAAAATAATTTTGACAGTTTTTTTAGAAGTAATAATTGTCAATTATTAGCTCAACCGTTTCGTGTTCGTACGCTTATACAATACAAATGAATAAACATTTGAAAAATGTTGCAAACAGCACGGGTCTTGAACTCGTGACTACCGCTTACTAAGCGTATATATATATACATGTACCCTTCCTATATTGCGGTATCTTATAGTACGGTTTCTCTCTTATATGATAAGAAAATTATTGCAGAAACACTCGTATAGCACGCCAACCTACAAAACGGTTTTATTCTTAAACGTTAATGAAAATGCGGAAACCCTTTTCGCGACTAAAGACCCTTAAGCAGAAAGAAACCAAAGATTTATAAGGTAACTGAAAAATGCCAATCTTCATACAATATGATTTACTACAAACTTATAAGGGCAAGGAAATAGACTAAAATAACATTTTTTTTTAAAGAGGGCAGAAGATGCAAACATTCTAACGAAGAAATAGGTTCAGAAATTGATGATATCGTTCGACCGAAAAAACGCTTTTGTCTCATTGTGCTGAATAGTGATGAAGAAATCTAATAAAATCAGCTTTGAAAATAAAAATATGTTGTTTACTTACGTTTTTTGTTTCACAAAACATATCATGTTTATATTTTTAATAAAAATCGTTGAATTAAAAAAATATATTTTGTTTTAAAAAGTTTTCAAAACGTATCCCTCGATTTTGTATTAGCTTTTGGTCTCGTATAACACGACATCACACAACATGGTATTTTCTATGAATCTATCTACCGTGTTACATGTATTGTGCAAATTACATATACAAACTATGCTCATTGATTTTATTAATTGACCATTTCGTTTAAAGCTTTGTTTATATGAGTGCTCGTTATAATCAACTTTACCAATGGTTTCTTTTATTTAATTTCATTTCCTGTACGCCGATGGACGCTCTTGGTATTTTACAGTGAGAACATCACTTTCAATAGAATCGATATTAATTCAAGGAAATAATTGAGAAACATATGCCCTATTGGGATGATAGCAGGATATAGCAAAGATGAGAATTTTTGGAAGTAAATATGAGACTGGAGCAGAATTTTTCACGCAATTTTTAGGGGTGTCTGAGACAAAATTGGTTGATTTACTTAAATAAGATCAACATATTAGACATTTTGCGGTCTTTTGCTATCTAGAGATTTGCACACTTTGAAACCACACCTCCGAAATACTTCAATATAGTAAAATACACTAATGTAAACCGCAAATTTTCTATATTGTACAGGTCCATTATTATTATTTGTGCTTTATATCACGTGCCATTATTTGTTTATTTACCTGTCCAGCGACCGATTGAATATTTAGAAATGTCCGGGTAGCATGGTAGAATGTTTGTATGCACGAAATGCGGCTGAGTGCAAAATCAATATTGTATTTTAGATTGCATATACACAATGAGCATTCTACGCAACCAACGATTCTAATAGATAATTATGAAGTGAAATATCACAGTTGCTAAAAATCTGAAAACTTTTATTTAAAATTACTCTAAATTGCCTATTAATAGGCATGATAAATCACTTTGCAAAGCTCACAGTATATATTAAAATAATGTAATGAAAATTAAATACAATTGGTACTTGTTGCACAAAATAACAAGCTTTGTTGACTATTTTTCTTGTGTTGTAGAGCTTTACTTTTAGATCGAGTTACGAATGAAAAATCAGAGTTGAAAATATTTTTCATAAATATATAACGACCGTGTTTTGGCAAAAGGGATTAACCCTTATAGAACAAACTTTACAGGAAGCACAAAAACGTGTTTTAATGATTTTTCATCAAAGTAACATTGATAAAAACTTGAAGTGCATGATTGCCAATAAATTCTTTTTTTATTTTTCTAATCTGATAATGAAAAAACTTATTTAAGGAAAATCCTTAATTGAGGATTAATGCTTTTTTCTTTTCACGTAAACTTAGTAAGTCGATTTTTTTAAATCAAAACCTGAATTTCGATGATAATTCGGTATTTTTGGTTTAATTCCTTTTGACAGAACGTGTATTTAATGCTTAACATTGTAATTCTCAAATAAGAGCACTTTTAAAAAAACTCAAGGATCAAGCCTTTTTTCCTAAACATGGTTTATATGTATTAAATATAAATTTAATAAGGCTTGTTATGTAGCTACAAATTGACACCTTCTACTTAAAGTATTGTGACTTCAAGATCGGAACTTTACCGGATAGTGGTTTAAAGAGACAAAAGTTTGGTGTAAAGTTGAGTTCCAAATTGCAATTTCAATTCGAATTTAAAAAATAAAATCGCATATAATGCATACTACAGATACGAAAAGTGAAAAAAGAACACAAAGATAGTGGAAAATGTAATTTTGAAGTTTTAATACTTCACTTAGGAGGTGTCTAAATTTCAGCCCTCATGCGACAACTATGGAAGGGCATTCAGTCCAGTGGGTCAAATATTTTCACTTTTTATTATTAAAAAAACCAAAAATTCTGTAACTCAACACAGGTAAAGTCACAAGCCACAGATCGGTTATGAAACTACATGGAAAGGCTAAGAAATCCACAAGGTAGCAGATTTGCATCTTTGAATAGTACAATATATTATATGAATAGATTTGGTTCATTTCCAACTGTAATCTCGATAGTGGTGAAAAAATGAAATGTTTATACAATACGATTTAATATTGTGACCACAAAATAACGGTATTTCTTTAATTAAGCTGTTATTTTAATACTATTAATAAAAAAATAACTTGTACTATTTATGAACTGTCTACTGTTAAATCTAATGTACGAGTACATTGCAAATGCCCGAAAAAAAAGCCAAAAAAGAAATTATTACTTGAATTCAGCAAAACAGGCAATTACATATAAAAGATATACATTGAAATTAACCATTTTTTTTTAAATGGCGAAAATGTGGGGTGTCTATCATTCTATTGGTGTGTGATGATGGAATGCTTAAGACGTATGTGCCTCATCAGGGATAATTCAACAATTAAAAAGAAGAATTAGAGTGAAAAATAAAATAGAAAAAAGCATTACCCTCAATTTTAATGATTTTTCTTTAATAACTTGTTTAATTATCAGATCAGGAAAATAAAACACAAATTTATTGGTCATCATGTACTTCTATTTAGTGTTCCATTTAGTGACTGACTAAAAATCGTTAAAGAACGTTTTTTGTCTCATGTAAAAAAAAAATCTGTGAGGGTTAATCCCATTTATCTAAACACGGTCGATATATATTGAATGAATGCTAAGTCAATTAATGAATTTATATACTCGTATATGATATATATCGAACATCTTTAAATTGTATGTAAAAAATCAAAAATTGACACGGGTCTTGTAATCCAGTGTTGCCAATCATTTATGTAAATTGTTTATTTTAATTGAAATAAATGGATGGCAGTCTGTTTTTGAAAAATACGCTGCGTAGGATGTCGAATTGAAAAACCTGGCTTAAATGAGATTATTGAAATAATTAATTCTTTATGTCTCGAATTAGTTTTCTTAAAAAAACAAGAATAATTAAGAATTTAAGTAATTACAACAATTAACAATATTAATGTTGAAATACATTTTTAGAACGAGCCTAAAGTATTTAGTTTTTTTATATAAGTAAGTTTGTAATATCAAATAAGTATTTACAATTCTATCGAAGATTTCTTAAAAGATATATATCAATTATATAATTGTATACCCTCTATTTGCTTTCACAGTTTAATATGAGTATTTGTGTGTTAATGATCCAATATAAAAAAATCACACATAAATATATAAAAATATAAATTCTTGAGTTGTAAGAACAAATAGGCACTTAATATGTTTCATATACAATACCAAATGGGCTTTTGGCAATTTGTATGAGTTAAAATTATTTATAAAACATTTTATTTGTGAAAAATCAGGCAGACGACTGCACACAATTGCGGTTGCGAGTACTGGTGGATGAGGTTTTGTGAATAATGAACATTTTTTAGTGTTGAATATTTTTGGACCAGCCAATATCTGGCTGTACACGACAAAAGCGTTATGAGCTTAGTAAGGTAGTAGATAGGCCAAACTGTAATTGTGGGCATGCCTATTAGATTGGTGACTATGTTTTGTGAGAGTGTTCGCTAATGGATTCATCTCGTACGGAGTTATTTACCGGGATCTGCCCTCACACGGGTGCCATTGGGCACGCAGACAGGTATATTTACGGAGCAATTTTGCGCATACTCCCAAAGTGACTCGTGGTGTTCGTGCTTGGACGGCTGAACTGACTGAGTTGTCAGCACCACAGGCTGCATAGGGCACCTCATACCACTCTGGACTGAATGACAAGGCAGAATGATACTCATTCTTTATCTTTAAATTCCTTCTCAGCACACACACACACACACGCGTGCATGGTGATACCATCATGTGTGACTTTGCTATGGGCAGGTTTAAAATCAAATGTGAAAAATAATAAAAAACATTGTTTTCGTGAAGGGTCTGTCAGGTGACATCGTGGTTGTGAGCACTGGCGAGTCAGTGGTGAGTCCTTCAAAATCTGTTGTAATATTTACCAATTGTTTAGAAATGTAAATACATTTTAATAACTTTAAAGTCAACGTTTTTAGCGTTAGTACGTTTAGTTATTAGATACGTGACAATTTAAATATACGTTACCGGTATGTTAACAAGAATATAGCAATGAAAGAAAAGAAATGCAAACGCAAGAAGAACAACACTTAAATAAAATTGCATTTCATAAAATTCCATGAAGCAAGTTCATTTTATACCATAACAATGTATTGAAAAGTAGTCTCAAGCTTACGTCATGTATTATATGATTATCTTCAAGACAATATTTCCGATAAAAGAATGTAACGGGAGTCTTCTGCGTCGATCTGTTTGTTTTCCCGAGTTTTATTAAAAATGGAAGGTAGCTGGGGATACTAGAATTGCGCTTCTGTTTGTCTATGGAACGCATAGGTTTATGGTGTAAGGTAGGTAGGTACACACTCTTTGATCTGAGAAATATGAACCTTTCGAAAAAATATTCTTAGCAAATAACTTTTTACAGAGAGGAGGAATAGTAAATAATCCCTTTATAGTCCCGGCTATTTTTTATGTAAAGAAAGTCTCTCTGGTTATCGTTATCAAAGGTTATGGAGTTCTTTTTTTTAATAGAGAATGAAATTATTTTTGAAATAAAATCCGAAGATAATTAGTAGTTATTTTATTAAATCATTTATGAACAAAAAAGGATTATGATCATTAAAATAAGACTATGTTTCCGATATCAGCAGGCTTCATATTACAGTATAAATATTCGGCCATTTTTTATATTAAATTGATAAATAAATTAAAACTACTACTTTAAAAAAAACGATAATATAATACTATGATACATGTGACCATAAAACCTATTGTTCTGTATGGATGTGAAACTCAAAGCCTGATGGAGAAACAAGAAAAAGCCATACAAGTATTCGAAAATAAAATACCCCGAAGAATACTTGGACAAGTTAAAGAAAACCAAGAATTTCGCATCCTTCATATCCTGGCTATAATACAAATGTGTCAACATTTGAAATAACTGCAACCAAATACGGGACTTGAACCCGCGACCTCCGTATACTAGGCGTATGTGCTACCATTTAGCCTAACGAGAGCGACTATTATTATATTACTGAGCAAATGGTGGCCCGCGGGCTGATTCGGTCCATCCCATAATTTTATCCGGCTCGCTAAGAATTTTATAAAATACTTTAATTTAAAAAAATCTGTATGTATAATAAAAAATACATTTTCAGTTGGTATTGTGATCGTGTCCTGTCAAATATTCATTTGTTTCTTTAAATTGCACAATACATAAACGTTTTGGCTTAAAAATACATATTTTAATATGGCCCGTGGTCAAATTTTCATCCGCAATGTGGCCCGACAGTCAAAAGATTTGCCCGCCCCTGATCTATATAATAATATAAACATATCATAAAACTATAAATTCTTAATATTTTTTTTATTTACCAGTAAAAATATTATATCATATATTAGTTGAAGGAAAAAAAGACCATTATCGTTTCGAAATCTCCATTAGAAAAAATCTATTTCCATAAAATGTCGATTAATATTTAGATGAGATATAGCGAGCGTCATTGATACAAATTAGATTTAAAAGCTGTTCGTCTTCGATTTGGAATCTAAAACATGATTGTCAATAAAAAGTTGTCAAAAAAAAATGTGTGCATTTTTATCAATTACGATTATATGTTTTGAGAAGAATTATCAATAATGTATAGAACTACAATAATAATATACATATTAAATCTATTGAGGCCAAAAATTTGTTTCATAAAAAACAAACTAGAGGAATATTTATTTACGAATGCTCAATGCATTTTAATAATAAAAATGACGTTTCCTGTATTATTTCTATATTATATTCCATGAATTCTAGAAATTATTGCTTTGATATGCTGCGAATTCCATCATACGGTAAATATTCTCAAAGAGAATCTATAATGTAGCAAAACCCACGTTTAAAATCAAATTATGTTATATTTCCTGTTATATTTGTGTAAACAGGAGAAATTTAAATAAGTCATTTTTTTTTTTTTTTTAATATTTTATGTATTTCATAAAATTTCACAAAGTGAGTCCAAGATGTACACATTAACAAAATAAAATAGTTTAATTATATGCAGGAGTTATATTATTTTTTAATTTAACTACTTAATTAGCGCAATGAGTTGTACATATTATATTTAATGATGCTTTTTCTCGGTTTGGCTTTATTTACTTACTTATAATCAAAATGTTAATATTATATCATATATCGTCGTAATACTGGAAAAAGATGTTAAGCAGAAAAATTATCGTTTGGACCTAATAATGCAGCTTGATAGATTTGTGCATGTTCTATCGTCTAGTAAAACAAGCTTAGTCATATTGCTTGGAATTTTTGTGTAATATTAAAATGTTAGCACCTATTAAGTCGATATTGAATGTTTTATTACTGGCAAAACACATTCAACCGACTAAAGATTGTTTGACTGATTAGATTAAATGTTTCTATGTATAGTCTGACTCTGGAAAAAAATGTCGATAAGACATACAGGGCCAGTTAGTTGCCTTAACATACGAGTATTATCGTTAAATGTATGTAAGAGATTCAAAGTCTTTTCAATTAACTTCACTCCATGTTATATTTATTTGGTTATCTATGGAATTATCATCATCGTAAGAAATTTACAGTTTATTTCAATTTTTCTATGACTTATTCCATTTTCAAATTTTGACGTTTAATTGATTGTCTTTTGTTTTATATTTTGTACTTACAATATAGTGATAAAGTTCTTAATAATACGCATACTAGTTTAAATTATATATAAATATATAATTTATTTTGTGTCTAGTGTTATTTGCTGTGAATTTTGATTAAAAGATAGCGTATATAATGAAAATGTGCATAAAAGTACAGCCAATATGTTAAAAATTTCAGTTTGTAATTTTTGACGTTTCATTACTGTTCGTTTGTTTTAGATTTTAGAGGAATATTTTTCGTCATACGTCGCGAGCATAATTTTAAGTAAAACATTTGATTTGATTTATTTATTCCATTATTTAAGAATTATTCCTGATACACTGTCAAAAGAGCGGTCCCTTATTTGATCAAAATATTTAAAAAATAAACAGCATGGAAATAAAATTAACTGTCTCTTCTTTTGTACTTGGTAAAAAATCATTATATTAAAATAAGAATGCAAGTTTTATACTTTTTTACAAATCTATTAATGAAAAAATGTTACTGTTATAGTTTTTTGCAGTATTTTCAAGCAATAAAGAATAGTTTTTCCTCATTTCTTTTCTAAACATTTTTAGCAAGAGGTAATAAAAGACAATACGAGTAAATAGGGTTTTATATAAACATGCACGTAATAATTAATCCACAATAATAACTCATTAACTATAAAAAACAAATGAAAATCTATAATATATACAGTAAAATGCTTAAGTGAATCTCATGAAAAGAATACAAGAAAAAAATCAAATATAAGCATGAAATAATCAGTAATTACTGAAATTGATTTTCAAATTTTGAAAAATATATTTATAAATATATTTAAGTACAAATAAGTACAAAAACTATGTTATTATTTCAATGAAACATTATATAAATTGACAAAAAAAAATAAAATAACTTGATGAATATAATCTTAATTAATTTTACGTATGCTAATATGTTCTCTATAGATGTATGCGTATGGAATATATATCGTTTTAATAATTTTCTTTATCAACAAATCTTTTGTCATTATTGTTTCATTATCAAAGCAATATAATTTCAGTAAAACCTTAATTGAAAGTACGGTTGAGTAAGTTTTATTTAATTGAATTCATCCTTGGAATAAAAGCTGGAAAAGGCTTAGCGGGCAAATGCGTAATGGTTTTTTCTCATTTTATGTATTGTTTACGACGCGAGAGAACGTAGATTTTTCCTTGAACTGATGTGTGCATTGTGTTTACAATGACAGAATCAATACACAAAGTTGACCTTATTATGTAAAGATTGCAAAGACAATCTAAGGGGGAATAAATGTGAGTTCAGAATACCGACTTCGAATGTCGTAAGTTTTCACAAGAAAAACACGATGTTATTCGATGTAAACTATTTTATATTACAGTCATTCTAAAAACTAGAAACTGTGAGAAATTTAAACATAAAACTCGTAAATTTTTATACTTGTCTAAATTTTGCAGTAAACACTTGTTGATTTTTGTTCCTTTTCAAACGATAGCATATTTTGTATGATACTATTTGGAAATTGCGATATAAAAAAAACATTATAGAGATATAGAAGTTTTCCTATTAAGTCATTACCTAATTCTTTTTTTTATTTATATGAAAAATACAGACCAATTACTAATATACTACCCGTTTTGTTGAACAACTGTTTCCAATCTATTTATGAGCTTTATATATGGCTGATAGTTTGTATAATAACCTAACCTTATCAGAAAAAAAATATTAAAATACAGATTTACAACTTAATATAAATTATACGATTTACTATGTAAAGAGTTTTGAAAAGAATGAATCAAGTGGAAGTCTGACGACACAAAGTTCATTCTATCCAAGCTACAGTAATTTTTTCACATATAACTATTTTGTTTTTAGTAGAAAAAAATATGGCTATTAATTTAACTACAGCATTTAGGATGGGCCATCTTATCGGGATATTCTGCTCTGTCATGGCCATCTTTAGCGCAGTACCCGCAGGTAATACCTTAGCGCTGCATATTCTGGCCATATTACCGTAAGTGTGACACCTGGTGCATATAGAGACCCCGTTGAAATCCTTCACGAGGAAAAACTCCCAGTCCATGTCCATGAGGCGCCCGTCTCTCAACAGGGCCTTCCTGACCTTTTCGGGGATAGCCATGACAAAGTAGCATTTCTCGGTGCGAAGGCTACCCTTGTGACTGTAGGTAATCTTGTCTGTCTCTACCTCTGAGACATCAGTTGCCTCTTTTTGTGTTGCGGTCTTTTTCTGTAGTATTATTAGGCAAACCAAATATTATTGGCAGCCTCTTGGATGCCATTTCAGCTCAGAATCCAGCCTTTTTAAACTCTGGGGCCTCAATAAGCCGTTTGACCTCCTCTTCGGAGCATGGGTGGACAATAAGTCTACCGTTTTCGATCATTCAGATTTCGGTTATCTGGGTGTTCAGTACTTCTAAGGTGTGTCTTTTTAACAATGTTTTTAGTGGCCATCGATTCTTTATTTTCTTCCGCGGGAAAAAAAAGAACTCCCGGTCTAGCGGTGCCACTAGACTCCAGACCTGGCCATCCGGACACCTAGTCAGAGCATTTAGAAGGCGCAGTTTTGCTGCCCTTCTCCGCCGCGTTTCATCCGCCTTGAACTGGACCGGTCTGTTGAAGCCAATTTTTTATATGGGCCCGAGAGCTTTTTTGTAAGTCATTGCAGTGGTTTCAGCAGCCGAAGTCTTAAGGACCAGTTTAGTCACGCAAACCTGAGCTTCCGGCAGCCTGTGAAAGATTACATCCAGTACATGCTTGGTGGTACAGCCATCTGCGCGTAAGTCTCACTCTGTTGAAGATAGCTCCCCG
>JAPMAE010006910.1:0-12073 GCA_036584705.1 Rhyacophila sp. 25_7 | reverse complement strand
AATATGGCCGCTATCAACTGTCAAAGTTCGAAAGTCCCTATTGGAAGACCCTATACATATTAGTGTCAAATTGTCAGGCACCATTTTGTACTGAAGTATAACTAGAATTCTTAGCTATCACATAATTTCTTTTGGACTACTGGTAACTCCACACCTAATTAGTAACATCATTTTTTCTAGCAATTCCATATTTGTAACAATTTATATAAAAAATGTACTATCCATAAAATTATTCTACTAGAGACATTAAATCACTTCGAGTTTACCTTGGATAATTTAGAAACAAGAACACTATTATATATTCATATAAGTCCGTTTTTGAGCTTTCGTGTATATTTTATTGAGTATTTTTAATATTTTCTGGTCGACTCATAAATAAGTTCTGGTGGAAGTATCTAGAATCTATTGTTTGTATCCATTTACTACGAGTCAACGAGACAAACGAGTTTTTGCTTTTACTAATTGGATAAGGGTTCTGTTAGTATTTTGACAAGTATTTTGTGGTGTGCTCTTTACATTATAGTGTTGTTTCTAAGCCTTGAAATGGAGAGTCAAAAGTTGCATATTCGTCTTCTGATGCTTAGTCTATTCAAACAAGGCAATTTCGCAACGACATCGGCTGAAAACATATTCACAGTTAGAAATTGGTCTGTCAAATTTGATTGATTTGAACGTGAAATACGAACCAATGGTGGATCGCCCGACTATAACGGCGATCTTCTAAAGATGTTATTGAAACAAAATCTAGTCAACAAGAAAGATGACAAAAAGCATCAACATATTGCAATCAACTATATGCAGTCCTTTAAAGAAATTAGTTCAGAGAGTCAGAGAGTTAGGAACGTTGGATCTTACCTAAATAAGCTACCATTTTTTCTGTTCCTCACAGAAGTTTTTTTAATATAATAAAAAAAACCTTCAATTTTGAAGAGCAAGTCAATCAGGCTATCGAAAATCTCGTTCAGTCCAAACCCACAAAATTTTATGATGAAGGATAAGCTGCTAGTGTGACAAGAGAAGGTCATTCATAATAGTTGTGAATATATAATATTATTTAAATATAATTTATTATAATATGCAAGCATAATATCGTCGCCCTCGTTAGACTAGTGGATAGCGCGTACGCCTAGAAATCGGGAGTCACGGGTGCAAAGCCCGTGCTGGTCGTATTTTTTTTCAAAATTTATTCATTTGTATTTTAATCAGGACATGAATCCGAAATGGTTGAGCTAATAATTAACAACTATTACTTGTAAAAAATAAATTTTAAGAAAATCTTCAAGCTATGAAGATTTTATATGCTCCATTATAGAGCATATATGAAATTAAATAATAATATATCTGATAAAATAATGGAAGTTATTTATGACTCGACTTTACTCTAGTTGTTACTTCTTCCCAGTTACTCAAATTCTGTTATATCCTTTCATTTTATTAAGTTCAATGAAATCTTTATGATACAATACAATTTTGACTCTCAACTTTTTTGAATTGCAGCATTTCTTGTAACAGTATGAGTGGGTTTTGTTTTCATCGCGCGCGTGTTCTTTTTGTTCCGTACTTACTTAATCGGTGAGAGTATTGGAATTTTCGTGTAAAATTCTACATTACCGACACCATGTTTACACCGAACGCATATTATTATAATCACACAACGTGTCATTATTTGTTAATTGCCTGCGAAAAAAATATGTAAGTATCGATATTAAAATGCAGTTTTGGCTATTTCTGAGATTTTCTTTACAATAACCTACTTTTGTACTGACATCTGACACAGACAGCTTTACAAACAAGAAAATATGCTTTTATTTTAGCTCCCGTCAAGCTGTATTGAATATTTCATAGCTTTATTTGATAAATAATTCAATAGTTTTCAATCTTGAATAGTAATCAATAGTTATTTCTAGTTTCTTTATTTTATACAAATATTTTGCGTAAGAATAGTGACGATTGAAAGTAACTAACTAATTTAGCTCCTAACTAAACACAGTAATTTGATCTCAAAGCTCTCAGAGTTTTGGTTATCGTCATAATTACTCTCTTATAAGCCGAATTTCTACAATGCCGATTTGTAATACAATATAATGAATAGTTTTTTAGTATACTATAGAAGTAATCGTGTACGATGTTGGTTCTTAAATTTATTTGCGCCTAGAAATAAATAAGAGTCTATATTTCATTACAATACTTAAGATATCTCATTTTGCTTTAGAATAAGGTAAAAACAACATACTTTGCAGATTAAAATGACTATCATAAACTCAAGCTTAAGCAAAAGAATTACTATCCGAATATTGTGCATTATATGCAACATTTTCTTTCAAATTAAATACTAAAAAGACCCATTCAAGATATAAAAACCTGTTTAATAAGTACTGTATGCCTTTATTCACGATAATAAATCAATTTTTTTCTGAACTTCTTTCTTTTGATATCAAATTGTTACATGTAACAGATAATTTTCTGAAAAGTGTCTTACAAAAACTATTTTCAACCACAGTATTAAAAATACTCAAATGAATCTCGTGCATTAACAAAACTATCATTTCTACAGTCAGCTTCCGAGTAAGTCAATTGTCACAACTTACAATTCAATTGCAGTTCTAAACTCAAGCTCTATCATAGTCAATTCACTTAGAATATAACAGATTCCGATAGCAACTCTATAAAGCGGCTGAACGTCCATAACTTCAGTCTTCATCTTCTTCGACAACATCAACAACCGTCATAATTACGAGTATCATTATTAAGCTATGTTCAATGATATTATTGATCTCCTTTTATTATGAACAAAGTAAAAAGACTTTTTATGTTTTGATAAATACTTTGAAGGTTTTTAACTATTCCTAGCTTTAAATTATGTGTTCTATGCTGTAAAATTTTCTGATAAAACAACCCATAACAACCCTTTTTATAATATTACGTTTTTGTGTGATGGTAATGATACATGTTTTCACACTTATAGTGAACAAGAGTCATAGCCAGCGCGTTTAGTTCATATTAAAACAAGAAAAACATTGAAATTAGTGAGTATATCAGTTTACTACAATCACTATAGTCACGTTCACTGTAAATAAATAGGTTGCTAGAAGTTCTTTTGTGCGGTTGACAGTCAAAAAGGCCGGCGTTACTTTTTTAGCTCACGCAACAAAAACCAGAGAGTCGAATGACCATTTTCAGCGGTCAGCATGTTCGTATCTTGATATTTAGAATCACCAGTTTCAGTGGCTCTTCTTCTATTCCATTCGTACCTATATTATGTGCTGCCTAGAACATGACTGACAGGAACTGTGCTGGATTCTTAGGTATACTTCTTTAATTTCAGTGGTGTATCAAAATATTTTACAAAGAGTGATATTGGTTTTTAAATACCTACCACTGACCTGCCAATACACACAACTAAAATTATGCGCAGTCGCCTTCTGATATTTTCCTCGACATATGATTTTACGCATGTTCACAGCGAAGCCGCGTGGGACGGTATCATCATGCATATTAGTACGAAAACGAAAATTAAGAGAAGAAATAAATGAGGAAGTTGCCTTGTTATCTATCCTCTGTTGTAGCGCACGATACTTGTGCACCCGTTATGTTGACGACTCAATCAACCTTACACAAACAGAGATAGTATGCTTTGAACGTTTTGCATTTTTATTTAATTTTACTGCTTATATTTAACTTTTAGTAAAGGGCCTCCAATATAAAACATTACGATAGTCTATGTGAAAATGTATAGTGCATACATCGATATGTAGTTGTTATAAAACTATAGAGATCAGATCATTTTTAATAACTAGCTAATTTAATAAGTCGATTTAGGTTATTCAGTAAAATTATACACCAAGTGTTTGTTAATATTTTATGCTTGTCTATTTACTATACTAGGATGTATGTAGGCTATATTATACTATGATAAAATAGGTACACATGACTACGTATTTCCCTTGATATTATCACATAAATTAATGCACAAATTTACCATTTTATGTGAAATAACAAATAATTTAATATTTAAGCATAAAAAAATTATAATCTATAGTAAATTACAAATTGGATTTAAATAAATACGCAAAACGTCAAAATGTCTTTCACTAAAGTTCAAAGTTATTTCGTCATTTTTACTTGCCACTTTTCAAAGGGCTTTAATTGCTTAAATAAATTTAAATGTTTTATCATGGCGAATCACGAAGTTTCAAAATAACCGTTTTCTACGTTTCGAAAACAGATGCCTGCGGCAAATTTTGGAATTGCGGTGGTATGAATATACGCGAAATGAGGTGATAGGGGAACGGACCATGCAGTCTCTTATTAAATCCAAAGTGAAGATGAGTCGTTGGACTTGGCTTCGCCGTGTGCTGAGAATTCTTTAATCGCATCTCAACCGGACATGCCTCTTCGTCAAGCTAACCGAGTTTCTTCGTCCTGGCAGACCTCTAAATACCATACACAGGATGTTTTCGACGGAGTTATGGGACGTCAGCTTGACATGGGAGGATGCAAGAAGACAAACCAGCGACAGGGACTCGTGGAGGTAAAAAGGGGTGTTTATTTTCTCCGGATAAGGGGCGTGACATGGTTTAAGATGAAGAAAAGAAGAAGAAATATATTTTCATCTTTAATTTAATATTCCGTTAATTATATTTCTTAATATATTCGCACTACATATATTTTTTTCGAAATAAAATACTGGTTTACAGCAAAGTGAACACATTTACTATATATTCTTCTTTACCTAATTTCTTATATATAACTTAATAATATATTCATATCTTTTATCACCCAAGGGTAAGAGGCCCAATAAAATCTGTTAAATAACGAAATTTAAAAAAATAATAAATTGAAAAAAACACATTTTTGATCGTGAAACCAGTATACAATTTTTTGCTATTCTTCTTAACTTAGAACGC
This sequence comes from Rhyacophila sp. 25_7, assembly GCA_036584705.1. NCBI lineage: Eukaryota > Metazoa > Arthropoda > Insecta > Trichoptera > Rhyacophilidae > Rhyacophila > Rhyacophila sp. 25_7. The sequence goes on along the minus strand of JAPMAE010006910.1, from coordinate 7,166 downwards.
CATTGACGATTGTGATCTGGTCCTGTCGTGAAGCTGACTCGCGTTGAGGGCCAGACACGAGTGATGTAGGTCGCCCGGAGCCCTACCTGAAATTCAAAAGCCACGTCAAGGAATTGGTTCTTTAGTTGTACTATTTGTTGAACTATTCTTGTACATACACTCTTATATTATTTCATATCCATTCACGTGTATTTCAATTTGTGGTTGAGTACATAATGAAGAACTTTTGGATCACTGATTATTTCAGTACTCGCAGAAATCTCAAACATGCCTCTTAATCATTATCTCCCACATTTCAGTTAGTAGTAAGCATTTCCTGAAAATATAAAAAACTCATTAAAAATGAGCATAATATAAAATTTTAATCGCTTCACATGAAATCATCGGAACAAAACTATTTTTGTGTCACAAGATATTTACAAAAAAATTCACTTGTATTTTTAATGATTTAAAAACAGATATGAACTAAATCGATGACATTAGCCATACAGCTTGTTTAAACTTAATTATAATTATTGTTAGTTACAAATTTTTCAGTACCATCCAAATTTCAAAATCTTACTTACATGATAGATGCAAACTCTTTTCGTGTTAAGCGATATTTCTTTTGTCCCAAGAGGAAGTAAGTTTATGAAATCGCACTGTATTTTATTATGAAATATTGGTTTAATTTTGGTCGAAGGCCCTTTCATCTAATAAAATCATATTATTTCAATCAGTCTTCAATCAAAGCTAGGAAGGAATGAAAAGTGAGGAAAAGTTTAAAATTTGTAATTCTATTCGTTTATTGATTTTCATTCTAATACTTACATATTAGTTCTAAAATACTTGTCTATTTGAGTATACATTTTTTTCCTTTCTTAGCACTTGCTCTTCAGGTGGAGCAAATACAATTTAATTATCTTTGAGAATTTCTTTAGCTACATAGGTTTGTTTGTTTTAGTGTATTTTAGCTGGTAAGCCGTGTAGTTTCGTTGAATATTTCTTTAATTAGTATGTAGCGGTATTTTAGAATGTTAGATACTAGTTGGTTTAACTCGTATTAGATTTTTTTTTTACGAGTAATTAAGCGGATTTTATTTTTGAAATATTCCATAAAAATGTTTTTTTTTTAAATATTCTCGGCTTTGTTTTATTTTTTAAATACAGGTAATCCTTTTACGATACAATAACCTACAACAAGGTTTCGCTCTTGTACGATAATAAAATTGTGGAAACCCTCGTATAGCAGAGCAACCTACAACACGGTTTCATTCTAACATGTAAATGATGATGCGAAACCCCTCTTATAATATTGTATATGCATACTTCAATGACACGATTTTTATTCCAAACTTTTACAACATTAAATAACGTAGATGCCAAAGTATGTATGTGGTATTACCAAGTTATGTATTCTTTTTTATTTGTTTTATTTATGTTAATTTATCAAAGTGTTTTTGTTTTGGGCTCAGAAAGTAATAATATCATCATTGTGCTGAATAGTGACGAAGAAGAAAATAAAACGAACTTGAATTAATTGAAACAAACTTACGTTTTATGTTATATGTAAATATGTTTATGATTGCAATAAAAAAAATTGAATTGAAGAAAATACATCGGCTCTTAGCCTCGTACAACACGGTTCCATACAACATGGTATTTTTTAAGAATCTATCTACCGTGTTATAAGATGGTTACACGTAGTATTGTTTGAACGGCTTATATAATATGATTCAGTTCAAATATATATTAATCAAATATAGATTAATTTTCATTTCTGGAAATGTATTTAGTCTAATTCGAACAAAAAATATAATTTATGAAAATTATTTTGCAAAAGATTCACGTGTATCGTGTAATAATATAATTTCATCATTTAAAAAGAGTTGGTCTGTTGTCCATATTATATGACTTATACTCTCTTTTATTCTGACATTGAATTTTTAATTCAATTAAGTTAATTACATTTATGAGATATCATCTCCATTAAGAGTTCTAGACGTCGATCAAAAGGCTGAGTTGCATCAACGAAATTAAGACGTGACTTCGTTCAGTGAAACTTAACCATGTAAACGATGAACTAAATACCATTTTAAAACTAGTTTGTAACGCATAACGGCTTAATTTAAACAAAAATAAGTACTTAAACAGATAAACGAGAAAAATTCCATTAAATAAATACTAAATAAACTTTTTTTCTTTTAACCATATCCGTTCCACTATGAAGCATATGGATCTTCACAATGTAAAAATCGTTTTTTGTCAGATTTTTTTTACGAATTTTTTTTTAGCTCAACAAATTTGGTCCATGTCCTTGTTTGAAATGTATGTGAAAAAAACTTGTGCGATTTTTGCCAACTATGGGGTTTGATCCACTCACTCACTAAGCCAACACACTTAATTAACAATTTAGTATTAATACTTTATAATATTTAATAATTAACTGAGCTTTCATTAAAAACTAGATTTGTTTGTTAACAAACAAATATTCCCGTTTCATACTATTTTTTATAGAACCAATAAATAGCACACTTTAAACTTGTTATCGTGCTTTGCCGCTCAAAGACGCTTAGTGGACATATTATTTGATTGTAAGTATGTTACGAGTACGTACGACACAGGTTTGATTGCGTAGCTGATCACAACTGTTTTCAAACGTTCATTCATTTGTATTCTTCATAGCCAATCATATGTGATGATAACCAATGACCTATAACCAATGATCTTAAAATAGTCCAGTTTATTATTAAGAACTATTTGAAAAATAACAGTTGAAATAGCAATTCGATCATTATCAATAAAACGACTCGCTACCATAGATTGACAGAGTAGGAAAGGAATAATAATTAATATTAAAAATTCAACACATTACGAAAGTCACAGTGTCGGAGAAGATAGTTCACCAATATATTATAAATATCTATGCAGTATCATACTATCTATTATTTGAAATTAACTTTATGAAATATTCATATAAAATTTATGTTATTAAGTTTTTATTTTTACTTGTAAACAACACGCCAATTCTACATTTAAAAATACATACAAAATAATGTCACTATTTTTTGGGCGTAACAGAATATCGGATAATGTGTTTAGCCATCACGTCTTAAGTCAATATTCTGTTAGGTTCCAATAATAATTCAATAAGATGAAAAAAAACACCTCTGACCTCAAACATACTGTACTGTTTTTGTCTGTATAGAAAAAAGCTCAACGACTATTAGACATCGATTCAAATAATTATTCCGGTCGCATACTCGTATATGATAATATATATTGAAATACTATCCGGTAAAAAAAAATTTTAGCTCATTGAAAATGAAATATATTATTCGAAATTGACAACATACTCGTATAACCACTTTTGGACAAGAGATATAATACTAGATCCAATTGACAATTGTATGGGCTAATATTATGTTTTTTTTTCCATTATTTTAATAAAAAAGATTCAATGAACAATATTTACTATATAAAACTGCTTTATTACATCAAAAATGCTTTATTTAGTCCAAGGAAACGGGGAAATAGCGTTAGTGAGTATCGTTTTTCTATCCTCTTTAACAAAACAAATTTAACCAATTTATGAAACGTCATTCAGATTTATGTTTTTTTTTTATTTAGAATTCTTTTTTTTTATGGCAATTATTTTTAAAGGCCCGTCAAACATCATTTTATTCAACTCTATTTTGTCATAAAATACGTATAAAATATAATTATATTTATAAATTCAACCAAATAATAATAATACTCGAATTTCACAGAAAATTGCAGAAAAATAAGGTATTTTTTCCAATGTGATCGAAAAATATGCAGCAAATTATATTGCTTGCTTTTAGAATATATTTAGTTTTACTCCATGATTTCGAATCGCCACGGGAATTACTCCGAGAAGCAGAATCTATTTATTGTACGAAAGAAGTGTGAAACTGTACAGATACTTCGTTCGGCGATCAATCGAATGAAGAAATTAATAGAGATGCCTTTCAAGATTCATCTCGTTAATTGAAACGCCTCCGTGTTTTGGTCCGTTTCGATTTTTATGGCTTCATTTGTGGAAGCCGAAAGACGATTGGGTGATTGGGACGAGAATGAACTCGCTTTATTGCACGGATTCATCTTTAATGTCGCAGGGTCGGACTAAGGACACATGTACCCATAAGAAATGTTGAAAATACTAACCCCAATAACATCACATACTTAAAATTGCATCTAATTAATCTACGGTATTTTTTAAGGAAATTCTATAGAAATAAACTAAGTACATTGTCTTCAATTGTCCGTTTTTTAATGATTTAAGATCAGAAAATTCGATCCGGCACACTGATCGCTTATTAAGACTAAATAACAATCAAATTCTTTCGCGCCCGCCCAATTTTGTGTCATTATGGCTTATGGAGCAAAATTTTTTAATATCTCTGGTATATGGTAACAAAATTGTTATAGGCATGGGATAGTAGCATGATTAAATAAAAATTCTAAATCTGATTTTTTGAAAATCAAAAACCATGATATGAATATCAACTGCGACCTAACTATTAAAAAAGTATAATGTATTATAGAATATTTCTATAGACATATAATGTATTGTCGAAATTGTTTTGTTATACAAATCTAATTGATACTAATTGGCCAAAATAACGCAATTCATTATCAACAATTGTCGATCTTGACCATTTTATATATAGATCATAATCAAATTTATATTATTTAAACAATAATTCTGTTATTAATTATAATGTACAATGATCACTTTTAGAACCAGAACATGATCAAAAAATAAGTAACAGTACATCTAGATAAAACTTTAATGACTTTCTTACGTTCTACTGGTTATTTTTCTTTTTTCTTTTGTTTTTGAGAGAAGATTTATATTATCGACTATCCGATAAGTAACTAAAAGTTTACTTGTCTTAATACGATAATAAATTTTAATAACTGATGATAATATATTGATTAATTATTTAAAATACTTATTTCGGCTCTTGCATAATCTTCACAGACACGAAAATATCAACTTTGCGGTGCTCCTGGCGTTTTGCATTACTTTATTTACAGACCGCTACATCGTTATTATTAATACGTCAAGATATTACGATTTACGGAAGGCAAAATAACTAAGTACTTACACAATATCTAATAAATTTTATAACACACGTGCAGTCGGTTACAAACTAAGCGGCAAGCAAAGAGAACACCTGCTTCGAACAATCTATAATAGGTAAGGTATCTTAAAGTTTCACTTGGGATAAATATTAAAAACATAATATCTGCTGCGTCCTAAGCAAAAATTATCTACTGAAAATAATTAGATTCCTTACATCTAAGTACGGGATTATCTTAATTTTCTTCGATTCTTTTCTTTTAACCATATCCGTTCCGAAACAGACCATATGTATCTCTACAATATGAAGATTACTTTGGCAGTTTTTTTCACGGGTAATAATTGTCACTTATCTGGTTCCAAATGCATATGAAAAAACCTGTGCATTTTTTTCCAGCTACTGGATTTAACATAATCTGGATAATTTACTAAAGATGCAAATATTTTGAGAGTGAATGACATGAGAGAGAGAGCTAGAGATAGATAGACCTTCAAGGAGGTTATGCAGTCGGCCAAGGACCTGAATGGATCGTAGCGCTAATTTGTAATTGTACTGGATTTAAAGCCGCAACCTTCGGCTCGTAAGTGGGATACACTATCCACTCACCTACAAGGGCAACTTATTTCTCTTAATATTACAAAACAGCATGCATATCTTGTTAGTTAATTGAATTATTGGAAAATATACCATCTATAATTATCGCATGAATATGGACATGAAAACAATATTGAAATTAATAATGTATTGTCTACATCAGGGCTGGGCAAATGGCGAGCCGCAAAGCATTTTATATATTATTTTAATTTTAAAAATGTATCTGTAATTTTCAGTTGGTTTTGTGATCGTGTCCTGTCAAACATCCATTTTCATAAATACACGTTTTGGTTTTAAAATAAATTTAATGTGGCCCTCGGTCAAATTTTCATACACGATATAGCCCGAGAGCTAAAAGATTTGCCTACCCCTGGTGTAGATTATATATACTGTATGTATTTTATTTATAAAGCTTTGAGTGATTATTGTTGGAAAAAATGAACTATACATATACAAAGTATGATATTTTAAAATCGTAATAAAAGCTTTTATAAAACAACTTTTTAAAAAACTTTCTGAAATATTGAAGTTTTTTTATTGTATTTATATCAAAGTGAATATGAGATATAAAAAATATGGTAGTTTAATTCACATAACCTAAGATAATATATGATTCATAAATAACTTGGGAGCTTTGTCGATTTAATCATGTGGGGCATCACAAAAAAAAAATAAGTATTCTAAATGACAAAAACTATGTAATTATAATATTTAACATTAGTGCTGTAGTTATTCTAGTAAAATACGATTAAAATAAATTATTGTATACCAGAGTATCGTAAAATGTACTATTGTTTTTCCAAACAAGTTTTAAATATTGATATTTTCGCTAAAACCTTTAAAAGTACCAATCATCATTATACGATACCATTTTATATGAAAATGTATTAAAGTATGTAATATTTGTAATATAATTCCACTCTGTATTATACTTTGTAATGAATTCTCACAACAACGAAAAACGTGTACAAACTCCACATATGAAAACAAATATGAAGTATTAAATTTCTTTGACAATAACAAACCTCTTACTAATTTATAGTTTAAGTATTCAAAGAAACGTGTGACCTCCTACCTGAAGTTTAAGTAAGTAATAGAAAACTCAATGGAAGTCGAAGTACAAAACACTGGAAAATGTGGGACAGGAAGAAAATACTCAACACTACACAGCATTTCTATTAGATCGAAAATTCAGGGCTGTCGATGATTTGATAAAATCAATGTAATATTTTTTTATCATTTTATCTGCTCCGAAATGAAGTACGATTATTTTGATCGACATATTAACGTAAAACCTGTTCTAAAGGTGCTCCATGACGATCAATAATATCACCAATAATATTGCACAACCTATTGCCCAATATATTGGCATGATTATAACGCATACACGTTGGAATATAATTGCACAATAAGTTGTCTATTACTGGCTCTCTGCAGTCAACATGTGGAATAGTGATGAAGCAAGTTGTGTGACCATTGCTT
>JAPMAE010006898.1:0-12080 GCA_036584705.1 Rhyacophila sp. 25_7 | reverse complement strand
TTAATTTCAAGACAATTAATTGATTTAATTTTACATGTCCCATTACAATTATTAAAAAAGGCTTAATTAAAGTCAGTGAAAATATATAGGTTACTGAACTGAAGAACTTTTCCGTAGTTTTTGCATGAAGGCCCAAAATTCATTACTACACCACTGCTCAAAGTCAAATTGTTTTTCACAGTTAGCTATATAGTATGAAGCTTGTGCTGCCGTTGTAAAATTAATTGTTTTTATTACACATGAATATAATATAACTTCTTACGTATGCTATTTTCAGTTGCTGAATAGAAAGCATTAACAATTGCGGGTCGGCCACGCGTAACCCAGTCAGTTTTGTTGATTGGCTTTCGTAATTGCTTGAACGAGTAGTCTGTTCCAAATAATGTGAGATTTAATACTGATTCCATGTATAGGTCAGGTGATATCTCCAACTGAAATAATAATACAAATGTACAGTGATTTTTAAATGGCTTTATCTCATAATAGTGTTGCCATAAATAAATTCTTTCACTAATTATCACAGGACAAAACGGATACATACATTTTCATAGAATTCAGTTAATTTTTTATCATCCAAAAGCTCAGATGGGTAAGCGATGTGTGTATGCATACTATCTGCCTTATCAATTGCGGATTCCTTTGTTTTATCGTCCATCCAATCTACATGATTTTCCAAGATATTTCTGAATTCTGACCTGTAATAAGAATTTGATAGTTATAATATTTGCTCAAAATTTTATTTAACCCCTTCTGTGCCGGAAGATATTATTTTGAAATCTGCTGTTCAGTAATCTGCCTTTTTTAAGTTGAGAGGGTATCTCGCTTATAGCGCATAGCCGGTTAATATACTAATTAACTATTACTTACGATAATTGATCAGATAAATGAATTTTATTCATTAACCAATTATTGACCAAGATGGAATGATATTCATTTGAAGTTAATATTTGTGCCATTCGATCGGAATTATAAAATTAAAAAAAAAACTTATTACTTGAGAAATACGAGTATGACTATAAAGTAACAATTAAATTAATCTTGACCATTAACAATAAACCCAGACACAAAATCGTTGCTTAATAACACCGTTCAAATAAGCCGTATTCGAATCTGGAAATATTTACGAGTATTTTAAATATATCGGATATTACTACAATTTTAAAAACAGAAGTCTGTCATCTCACAGATAAATTTAAAATAATGGATGACAGAGTCGGTAGCGTAGCTACCGAAAAGCAAGGACACACAAAGCATGAATGCGCAGCTGGTGAGAGGGCGCTAAATGTTTGTATTCTCAACAACGTTACTTATCTGGGGGGGAGGGGGAGACTTGCGTAATTTTTGCACAACAGTACATTATTTCTAAGTACGCCACTGGCTACAGTGTGTACACCGTTTTAGTCAGTTTTCATTACCACCAAGTCTTTTTTTCAAACCATATCTGTTCGAAAGCGGTAGTTATTAATTAGTAGCTTAACCGTTTCATTATCATTTTAATTTTATTATATAATGGTTCTACAATGAACAAAAATAAGGTGTATCCTTGTGTAGTATTTATTGAATCATGGTTTACTTAAAAGATGCTGTACATATATGTATTGACTGAAAATATCTTAACAGTATCACGATATGTGTTTTATAATTAGATTTAATTTCAAATAATCTTGTAACCTGTTAAAAGAAAAGGTTATTTGATTTTAAATCCGACTAAAAGTTCGTTTTTGCATGTATTTTATTTTTAATTGAACATGTTCTTCCTACTTACCTAATATTGTCAACCATTTCTAATGCGGCCTTCTTAGAATCTTCATTGAAATATTTTCGCACGTATTGTGAACCAACAGCCAAAGAGAGACTGGAAGATAAAAATACATTAATATGTTAAAAGAGCATACGAGAGCATTGTTTTTTAATAATTGAAGAAGACATTTGTCTGTATTAACTAAAGTTTCGTTATGAATCTCTTCATCAATATTAGAATAATATGTGTTTGCAAAAAATCTTCAGTACTAAACTTCAAGAATAAGGATTTAAAATAAGATTTATTACATTTTTTTGTATGAAGTCCAATTTTGATTGAATATTTGTATTATATATTAATTAAGCGTTCTTATTATCATACCTTCCACTAACTATATCAACACATTCCTTCCACCTGCTTTCACGTTCAGTAGTTCCTGAAACGGATGTAGCATATGCCAACTGACGTCTACGAACCTCCTCTGAGAGATATGGCACAGAAGCACTGACTACTCTCCACATTACATAATTTGCTTGGGTCCTCTTTGGTGTATTTTTTATCAACTCCTAAAACGTAAAAATGAATCATATTAATTATACGGAACATTAAGAGAATATACTATCTGTTTAATATATTGCAAACAAACTTAAGTGGATATTCATATTTATAGTCAAACAATCGCCCATATAACAATGGATAACTAGCTTATCAATATGTGGGTCGCGTATTCGATTCTGTTAAGCCGATAATTAGCAACAATCATTATTTAAAACATATATTTTCACATACATATATTTGGCTTTGGAGTTACATATCGTAAAGAAATCAAAATTAAAAGACCAGTTGGGCTTAAAAATAATATATAACATTATTGATTTTTTTATTTGAACCATCATTAAGAGAACATTAATTCTGTATTGCTATAAGTTAAATATAATAAAATGCGTCCTTACTTCCAATCCTGAGATAAAACTGGGAACATCAACAATCACCACTTCATCATCCCCAATAACCTCGTGAGGAGAAAGCAAGGTATTAATATATTCTTTCCATGGGATACTGAAATGGACAGTATTAAAATAGTTAAGTTACAAGGTATATTCGATAACTAAAGAATCACATTTTACATTTTATTAGATAACAAAATGATTTACCTTGGGTAAGTTTCCTGTAATTGTTTAACTGTCATTGGGTTATATAACTTGTTTGGATTACGCCTCTTTTCTATCGGCCAAGATATCTAAGAATGGAAGAAAAATATTAAATAGGTAGTTCATTACATATTACAAAAGAAACTGATTTGTAACATAATATATAATAGGATATATTGTAAATTAGGGGCTACTAATTTACAATAATTAATATATAGTATAAGTTTTGTTAAAACTTTTTCGTTTACAAACAGAACAGACCAATTGAAAGTGTATTAAACGCTTTGGCACATAAAACAAAAAAAGCTACATATTATTTTCTATTCTACGAGTACCGACCAAGTACTTGATTGTAACTAAAGTTCTTAATTTATCTCTAATAAAATGAATCTGTTTATCGAAGGCACTCATTGATTTGTTGCAACGAGATGTATATCTAGTGAAAATGTAAACAACACATTAAGTTCAATGAATAGCCAAGAAAGTATGGTTCCAAACCTTAATTGATATGATCACCATTCAACGACCCCTTTCATTATATTGTAATACGTGGACTACAATTGTACTGTTTCGACATTAATATACCATACGTCGGCTTTTATTTATTATATTAATCTTTCGCGGGCCAAAGGTTTAAAAATCCTTACTCTTAGATATCGAAATGCGTGTGATTAAAAATTTAAGCACCATTTATAAACGATTCATTTCGAGTATTCAATATTTTATGTACTATATTTATTTTTAAACGAATTGCATGCCAGCGATGAACGCACGTGTGAAATGTAAGGCATTGATAAACGTGCTGTAAAAATTACGTTAACTTTTTACAGTACTTACTAGTTACTTTAGATTATTTTCATATTCGACAGTGATCAGGGTGTGTTTAGGATATGTTGGTATGGAATAATTTACTTACGTTTGCCAATGAAATTTCAAATGCCAAAGAGTCGTTGAGTTCCTTTACAGCCCTGTTTCTATCAGCACCCAAAAGTACAGTAATATCAACCATGTAATCGTAATAAGCTTTCACCAGTTTGTCAGATAGACCTTTGTTCAAATATTCTCTGCTTAATCCCAATGAAGCTTGATCCAGCTAAAAATTAAATAACTAACTATCAATTTCAAATCCTATTATGATTAAAGTACTTTCTTTAACAACGTATTTGGAAAAAAATATTTTTAACGCAAATTTTTCCTCATCATGTTTCTAAATCTAGGCAATATTTGCAATGGAATATAATTAAATACAACATAAATACGCAATGTAGCTACGAACACTAAGATATTCTGTGCTATAAATAAAAAAGTAAATTATCATTATGCGTGTGCATACATTTAAAAGCATCGACAAGGTAACGTTGTATTCCCCACAGACGCAATTAGTCATTAAAGTATAACTGCATAATATTTAAGTTAAAATTCATATCCAAATATAAAATGATCAATCACCGAATTGGAGTATTATATTGTTATACATGTCCCTCTTTACATGTTAACTCATTGTTTGCGGGTGACTATAATAACAGTTCTAGGTGTGACGTCATGAATGCACTGCAAAAGACTGAAGCTAAATGTAGCAACACCTATACGTCTGTAGTAGATACGCAGATTATAGCTAATCGTCTGGAAGAATTTTACTCTCATCTGTTATAATATGTTGCACATTCATTTCGTATGACTTGATTTTTCTAATACGCAGGTGATGGTGAGACGGATCAAGAATTATGTATTAAAAAGTAAAATCCGCTTAGATTATATTATTGTCAATGAACATACTCGTAAACGTATATTACTCGTATGAGTTGTATGTTCTTTCAAGAAAAGAAAAAACATCTACTATTTTTGTGAAACAATTAATTCTAAAATTAACCATCAATTAGGAGTCCTCCATAAACCACGTAACGATTTTTCTTACGGGGTTTATACCCTCCGTGAAACATCATTTATACATTCAGATTGACCCCATCCTTCCCTTCCCTCAGTGACTTTCCACATTGAATCTGAATGAAATTTACAAACAACTCGTATCCAAGAGGGAAAAGTGTTACGTCACAATAAATATTAATCCACCCTCCCCCTTGTAATGCCATGTAAATGTTGGTGTCACCCCCTTCCGCCCCCTCAAGAGTATGATGCAGTTTATGGATGACCCATTTCCTTTTGGATTACAACAAAACCATATTCGGTCGAAACTTATTAATTTAAAATGTATTCTCAGTTATTAATTTACTAAATCAATGACAAGATTTAACGTTGCTTTATGTATTTAATTATTAAGTTTAATTGATTTTATAATAAATTTCTAACAGTACAACGTGAGAAATTGGTTATATAAAATTTAAATAAAAAATAAACATAACAAATTTACATTTCGCAAACGCAAACAATCGCAACATTCGCAATGTATGCATAGACATGTCTATTGTTAATCTCCTTACAGTGCAAAAATAAATTACCAGCAAACACAGCAAAATTCGCTCCCTCCAAAACTATTATTTACAGATGCAAATTGCTACGAAAGAAGTTTTAAAAAAGTATAGATTTTTTTAATATGAGCTTATTATATCACCAATATGTGTAATACTCACATCAATAATACGTGTGGTTGAATTCTTAACATCAATTCCAATAGAAAAGTCCATATAGTAATCAACGGAATAGCCTTGTTTGCGGAAATTGTACACAGATTGAATCCATGTGAATTCATTTTCATTCCACGCGTCCCCCTCAAGAGCTGGAAAGCCTCCCAATTTCTTCAAAATATCATGCAATGGTTTTAATCCCCTCTCTTCAATTATTGCTGGAAAAAATTAATTTCGTAACGATTATAGAAATGCAATTCAATATTATGCTAAATCAAAATTAAAGTGAGAAATATTTCATGTTTATCCAGCCAGCAACTATCGAGAACTTACATCTATGTGTGACAACAAAATATTTGTTGCAAGAAAGTTACTATTGCAATTTGAAATGTAATAAAATATGTATCGCTATTAGCTTATCTCATTATTTGCGGATGACTCTAATTACAGTTCTCTGTGTGTGTGTGTTGTATATGCTTGCAATTTTACTATTGCAACGGTTACACGTGCTTAGCAGGAAACGTATTTTACAGACCTTCCTTTGGAAGCATTTTTATTGTCATCTGTTATAATACTTTGCATGTTTTTTACGCACATCATCCGCTACTCAGGTGATTTGAACAGATTCGCGAAATAATTCTTTAATATTGTATAATATAATGCATGTTGACAAAGTGAGGTAGCTGTATGTGAATAAGTCTTACCCAAACATATTAATTTAAATATTTTGCACGATTTTTACAACACATTTATTTATTTATAATGAACAGCGTAAAACTGCTGCAATCAGTTTGTTTTGAAGTGTTTCTACACAAGATAATCTTCGTTATATAACAAAAGGCATTAAGTCGAAAAATGACTGTTTTCACATAATAATGCAGTTGTAGATTTCGCTCGCTCTATCATCCGGTAAAACAAGCTTAGCCATACTCCTTGTACTTTTTCTGTAATATTAAAATGCTCTTATCTATTAAGTCGACATTGGATATTATATTACTGGCAAAACACATTAAACCGACTAAGGATTATTTGGCTGATCAGATTAAGTGTCTCTAAGTATATTCTAATTATAGAAAAAATGTCAACAAAACTTACAGTTTCAATTGCCTTAACATGTTATCGTTAAATGTACAAGTATGTAAGTGACTCAAACTTTACAAAACAATTTTCTCTACATAGTCTTTTTTGACTTGACGCATTCTGCCAATATAACGACAATATACTTGATCATGTTTGTAAGATTTTGCATATTTTTATTTTTGCAAATCCGATTATTCTATAAACAATTTTTGATAAAATTTAAAATAGTAAAAATAATTTTGATGCAATCTAATAAAAAATTTGAAATATGATACTTATAAATTTGATTTTTGATAAAAAGGAATATAAAATAAAGCAACTAGTATTTTATGATTTTTTCTATCATACATAATATTTTTGTGATAGCGAATATTAAATAATTATGTTAATTTAATATTTTAAGAAAACATATAGCAAATAAAAAATACGCCAAGCGAAAATATATACAAAAATATTTATTTTAATTTTGGAAGACAAGACTTATAATTCTCTGGTTATAAAATAAATTGAAATTCATTGTAACTCTTTATTATGAAGCTGGTTTCGAAACAATTAATTGAGTCAAAAATGGAATCATTGTCTACATTTTTAAAAATAATACAAAAATAAGTTCCCATTATCCATTTCGGTAAAACGCAAATACGAGTACAAAAAAATTTAAGTATGGTATTTTTATTGCTCTGATTTTCTAGTGTTATGGGGCTTTTCCTTACCTACCAAGAATATCAAAAGTCTATTACATTATTAATTTTGAATTTAGTAATCTAATCACAATATATAAGTATGTCATATTTTATAGCTACGCGCAAAATTGTTTGAGCTTCATAATACAATTTACAAAAGTAACTAAAATATATGAGTTACGAGTATGTGATCTGACACTTCGATACGAGTAGATCCAGCGATGTATGTTTGTACTAATATATAATATAACGTTATACGATATGTTACGTTCGTATATACAATTAGATAGTTTTCTTTTGATATATTTGATATGTAGTACATTCTAAAGATATCTGTGACTAAATGCACACGTAAATATGTTATATATTTTAAGCTGTATTATAAAAAAAACCGTTTTCATGAGCAAGCTATTATATTTATTTACGCGTAGTAGCGGACTGTATTTTACTATCCTTTAAGTACGCGATGCTTGTATCGTCTGCCGCGTGAACTGCAGATTACTCTACTTCTTTTGAATTAATTTTACTGTCATATGTTATTTGCAATCATTACTTTATACATACAAATTTATTTACTATGTTTTCAAAGAAATTTTGACTGAAGATTTAGTTACAATTCGTCAAACACTTTTCACTATATTTTACTAAAATGTTATAATTTTCATCTCTAATGTTTTGACGATTAGTTTTAATTGAGTACATAAGTAGTCCTCTTATTTGCAAACAAATACATTTATAATAATTCTTCAGTGCGTAAGAATTCATTTAATAAAGAATATTACATAATTATAATCGATTTATTAAAATTATACCCCTCAAATTTTCGTGGTAAATTTTTGGGATTTTTAGCTTTTTCTGCTTCATAACGCAGAATACATCTTCATAGTATGGTGATTATTTTGACAGATTATTCAAATATAATAATTTTATATTTTAGCACAACTCATCACGTATTGAGTATAAAAAAACATGTACGATTTTTACTACATACAGATGCGAACCCATGACTCACAGATATACAATGGATATGTATGATGGAAATAACGGTATTAAATTTCGTGTCAACATAAATGTAAGAAAAACTCCATAAATTGAAAATTTCCATGTGAAGTGCGTATTTCTAATGATATTGTAGTTATTTTTAAATAATAAAAAAATCGTAATCAAAAGTATCGATTCAGGAATTAAAAGCAAATGTTGAGTCTAAATTACCATTAAAAACTATTAATTTTGTAAAGTCGTCAAATCGTTATTTTCTTCACGTTTCACTATATATGTGTATAAATAATAAGCCAGCGCAAAGGCAATGTCACTTCATAATAATATTTTTTCAATGTCCTCCAAATTGAATAAAATTCACGTTAAACTTACATTTATTCATGCACGCTTTGTAAAAATTGCTGGCCAGACGCAGAGGTTTCGGGGTATCAGGTGTCATTTCTTCTTCAAGAGTTAACCGGAGCTGTTCGGTCAATTTGTCGCCAATTATTGAAAAGGCGTTGACTGATGTCTTCGAATCAGGGATGACGGTGTTTTTAAGAAATCCGCCACAAGCGAATTCATAAAAATTATTGCACGGATCCACAGAATCATCCAGGTTGTTTAAAATGTCAGATGCTATGAAAAATAAAATGTAGAAACCATAGTTTAAGAAAAATATTAAGATTTTAAAAATATATTGATAGATAATAATAATAAAATACGAGATTAAATTGACAGTACGTGCGATTTTTATTTTACTATATTTCAGAATACTTCTCATGAATGTGTTATAAAGAATTGCTTTCTATTAATTAATTATTTCGTAGCTCCCTGAACTGCTTCGTGTACAGTATTTATTATTGTTAATTGACGAATATTGAGCATAAATTTAAACGCACCGGTATGCACACAACCTGGGGTGACACAAACATCGTCCTTGCTTTCTGACTCTTTGGAATTCGTGTTAGGTCTTGTAACAACATATGGGGGATCTCCACTAAGCGCTTCAGTCACACTTCCAGGAGGAGCTGAAAGATAATAATGTGTCAAAAATATTAATGTATTTCCAAGCAAATTCGAACTTAATAAATGTTAATTTAAGTGGATGCATAATATATTATAATATATAATAATATAAATATAATAACATATGTTATCCTACAATTATTTAATAAGTAATAACATTTCCGTGATATTTTTTAATGTGAAAAACGTAACCCAGCAGATATCTTCATAACATGTTTTATGTGTGAAAATTGTCATTCTCAAAACGTTATTCATACAAAAGTAAAAATTTAACAACCCCGTTATAGCGCATTTCGCGGGACCGTAATAATATATATTTTTTTTACTAAAACATCGTAATATCAACTGAGCGAAAAATACTATAAAAATACAAAACCTGTATTTTCATATTATACTAGTAATTAAAAACATAAACAATATCGACACTTGTTAAACATACGTTATACTAAAAAATTTACTTAGTTAAAACGAGATTTTGTTTCCTTGAATTTATATCGACCCTGCTTAGGCAAAAGGACGTAACCCTTAGTTTTTTTGAAAAGTTTTTAAATTTAAGAATCACAATATATATAACTAAATACGCGTACTGTCAAAAGCAATTAAGCCGAAATTTCCTAATTATTATCAAAATTCAGCTTTAGATTTTTTTTTAAATAACGACCTATTAAGTTTGTGTGGAAAGAAAAAAATATTAACTTTCAATTTTAATGATTTTCCTTTAATACATATGTTTAAATTATCAGACCAGACAATAAAACACCAATTTAATTGTCGTCAAGCACTTCAAGTTTGTGTTAATGTGACATTGACTAAAAATCATTAAAAAAAAATTGTGTACCCTGTAAAATTTGTTCTTTTGCCTAAGCACGGTCGATTTGGTTTTAAACGGTTCGCCCAGTTTTACTTACGGTACGCCCAGTACCGTACGCGACGTACTCGTATATAAGATAAAATTAAATTTTCTGTTTAATTCCAAGTCATGGAGTCATTATGTATATAAATGAGAAATACATTTATAATATTGTATAAGTCAAAATAGTTTGATCAATATTTTATAATTTGTGAATTATGACGTTTTTATTTTTTATATTACCTGCAGAACTCGAGTGTTGTTTAACGAGCACAACCGCAAGGGCGATGGCCAACGCCAACGCCACCATTGTGGCCATAACGGCGAATGCCGTTAGAGACTTCTCCGTGCTGTTCCTTCTCTTCCACCATCCTGGATTTCTGTAACAATAAAAAAAACACTAAAAAATCGGAGACAAGATTCGAACTCTTGCAAATTTGTTTATGTAATGAACAACAGGAAACGTATTAAAAATACGAGTATTATCATTCTTCTATCTTATACATGTGGAAAATCCATCCAATATGAAATCATTGTGGAAGACATATTTTGTGTCTCGTCTCGCGCTTAAAAACTACCACATTATATTCCTACGTGTCACTCACCTCAAGACTATTCTGTTTATACAATATTTTAATCGACGGGTAAAACCATCCGGACAGCATTCTTCCATCTATTGTTTATTATCTGATGTCAGCTCGGTCAATAGAAAGTCTAGCGACACAAATTCGTGACATCGCGGCTGCCCGTGTTTATGATTTTTGTTCTTGTGGGATGCGAAATCTTTTATAATTTATCGTAAGCCTTATTTATTTGGTGATAGCAAATAGTAAATGTTTCAAATCAGATATAATTTTATGAATATGAAAATAGTTAATGAACGATAAACGGCAAGATTGAAACATTACCAGTACTAGGGCATGACATATATGCCTAATGCTGACATGCAGTGTTGCTCTCGTTAGGCTAGTGGATAGTGCATACACCTACCAAGCAGGGGTCATGAGTTCATGGCCCATGCTGGTCGCAAATATTTTTAAATGTTATTCAGTTGTATTATAGCCAGGACATGAACCCGAAATGGTTGAGCTAATAAATAAATAAATGTTTAAAAAATATTCAGGCTATGAAGATCACATATGCTCCATTTCGGAAACATATATAGAATTTTAAAAAAAAATGATAAACGGCAATATGATGATATGCAATGACAAAAAAATTATGGCTGATATTTCCCAAATTGCATGTATGCGTTACAAATAAGTATCAATTAATTGTTATACGTCAACATGACACATATAGTATATCATCGATTGATGAAAATAGAAAAAAAAAATAAGTCAATTTCTTCAATGATCGTCTTATACTCTTCGTGATACGAGTACATTAAATTCACGACACGCTTTTAATTTGATTGGTATAGAAACTGGTGTCAATATGATTATTAGTCAGGCAAATATCGGGAAAACACTTATTCCAATTAGCAAAAATATTGAAGTGCGACTGTGTAAGCCAGGTACGCATTGCATTTTGTAATTTATTGTATGTTCCAATATAAAATAATTCATATATTTACATTCCTCAGACAGTTTGTATTAAAACCGCAAAAATGGCATTAGTTTTCCTGCTACAAATTAATATGCGTCGAAGCAGGTAATATTAATGGTTGTCAAGTTACTAACAATGACGCACGTATTTATAATTCTTCTAATTAATGCAAGTAAAAAACAAAACAATGTGACAAGACATTATATAGTGTGTTGTACCCTTTGCCATTGTCAATGACCATTGACAGTGGTATATTATTAAAAGTTTTTTTATATTAAATTAATGATTATCCATGTCACTGACTCCCAACCTTTTAGTATTTTAGGCACATTATATAAAATTGGCTGGGTAGAGAGCATCGCATATTTTTGAAGCGAAAACTTTTTAGGCGCGTTTTGCGTTCTTTCTGAACAGTGAACGAAAGTGAACCGTCACGCT
>JAPMAE010006897.1:0-11549 GCA_036584705.1 Rhyacophila sp. 25_7 | reverse complement strand
TTTATGCACATATAACATTTCTTCAAATAAAATGGTTAGAATGCAGTTCATTTATCAAGAAATGTTAATATTCAATTGTAATTGTGAATTTTATTTTACAAACTATGTAGTTTTCATGCACCACTAAAATAAAGTGAAGAAAATATCCTCACAGCAATCAATATGTTAAAATGCACAATTTTGAAAGAACTATCTTTACAATATAAGAAATCTGTATAGAATTAATTGCCTGCATCATTTTTCTAAAATGTATTTTTTAAATGAAAGCGAGAAAAGTTGCAAGCATTGTTTATAAAAAATGGGGAGCATTTATTAGATTTACATCGAAGTCGTATTTGGTCATTTTTTCGGCACTTAAAATTGTAAACAAAACATTCGAAATAGAATCACAGAGGCAGCACACTCGACGAAAGCGGCCCATTGATGAAACACAAAATTCACTTTTTTATAAATTAATTGAAATGGTAAAATTCACTATATCCCGGCAATGATTAATTCGATGCGAAAACGCGCAATGATAACATATTTACCTATTATTAGAAAATAGTAATTTACCACGCTTGGTAAAATGTCTGAAATATGTATATGCAAATTGTCAATTCAGATAAAGCGTTGAATCGATAAAAATGTGCCGACGCAAGTAAATCTGAGATTGTTATTGTTATATATTAAATGACAGACATACGTCATGCAAAAACACCAACGCTTTTCAGACGACCTAGCAGTTGCTAACACAACAGGAAACCCGAAATTGCACAAATCAACTTACAGATCACCGTGTACGATTAATTCCTTGACAACGAATATTCACTGGAAAAACGATATTTATGTGGATGATTTATGATAAGTCAATCTATCGCAGCGCTTCTAAATTTAGTCTACTTATTAATCTAACATTAATTACCGTTTATAAACACACACATCCCAAAAGAGCCCAAATTAGCGAACACAGCAGGGCAGAATGATGTCGGCTTTGTGACGCTCTTCAGACTTTGTAGTGTTACCATTAAGAAAATTTATATTGGAAGTTTTTCTTTGGATATTTATTGAATAAAAAATAATATGAGTGTACTGAATTTTCAATAAATTTTAATCTATAAATTATAGCATTCGAATAAAATTGTTTATTAAATAATGATTGCCATTGAAGACTATTAGATCATTTTGTGTTTCGAATGATAAATGATCCATAACGAAGAGCATAAAAAATAATGCATTATCTATGCCGACTAACATATTATCATAATTTTTCTGCATTCGTTTAATTGATACATTCAATAATTTTCACTTTCTATCCAATTCAAAATCAGAATGTACAGACATAAGAAATATTTATTTTGTATACATTAAATAGAATAAATTATTTTTAGTTACAAGTTTATTGAATAGGCATATCATTTCGTTTTTTAAACTGATGCGTTTGTTAAAGTTGTTTGTCAAGTTTATTTTATACATCGCACATAAATTTTTAATAAGTAAAAAAATTCACAATGGCTCGAATAAATTTCTTTACATATTATTTTAACTTCTTTTCTGTTACATGAAGACAATATTCTATAAATGAATTTCGAAAAAAGAAAAGGATGATGCCAAATGTAAATCGAATCAAAATTCCAGTCGAGCACCAAGTTTTATCATCACCACTAGTCCGTTAACTTTGCCGCGATTTCAAATTCAAATTGGTAGTGTTTTTCGCATTTTGAGTTAACAGAATTATCCGAACTTAAATACTATTGTTATTTGTTTTTATTATACAACTTAAATGATTAGTTTACTTGTCATTATAAAATAAATATATTTTAGCGACGTTGATGCTCTACCGCCTGATTTAAAGAAATATTGATTTGCTCTCTCGGCACATCAATGAAACAATTTTTTCCAACTAAGCATTGAGAAAGATTGCATTTATTAATATGAATTAGCTTATTTAATTTACAATGACAAATAATAAAATGTCAATTGTTCTAGTAAAGAATATCAGGCAACAAAAATCATTCTTTTATATTGCAGTGTCCAGTCAGGAAGTAGTCGACCAACATCTGAGAGTCATCACAGTAGGAACCAGTTATTGATCACTTGGTATGTGAATTGTTTGGCAATAATGTATTTTATGTTAGCATTTAGCTGTTGTTCATGTTTGTTAATTATTAAAGTTTTAAATTTAGTTAATGTTAATTCTATTTATAAGTAATATATATTACTTACAATAAGAATTCTCTACACCTTTGTATCACATGCAGTGGAGCATATAGCAATTTTGTCTTCTAAAGGTCATAATCATTTTTGTCTCGTATCAATCCACATTACAAATAAATATCTCATTAACGCAGATACTTATGAAATTTCCATTTTATTGAAGAAATTAACAAATTAGAAAAAAAAAATTATGCGGTAAAACCTCTGTCAGTATTAATAAAAATTCATGAGAAAGAAAAATATGGGTAAAATGAATAATTTTTATTAAAATATAAGCCAGTAATGTAAGCTTGATTAATTGAATTTTAAATTATCTACTAAGAGTCATAAGCTTTGTAATTTAGCCACTTAATGACATATTTTTTGTATTATTTTATGTGTAGTCATGTGTCACTTTCATTAGTTGAATCAATAAGATGAACAAATCATCACAATTACTGGAACGTAAAAACGGTCTTCTGGAAATTTTGTTCTTGTTTCAACATTCTACTAACACATGTGATTGGGCATTGATGAATAAAAACAATACTATTCGGATTTTGTCTGTAGAATTTTTGTTTTTTGCAATCTGGATAGTGGAATTTCTGCTGTATTATGATGAAATAATGTGTATGATCTATGAAAATTTATTCTCTCTGTAATTTCATATACATGACAATATCACTAGCTATGTGATTTAAATTCATCGATGCGCTGTCCACTTACTTACCAGAGGCATCATGTGACTCTTTATTCTTTTTATAATATCAATACATAAAAGTGCTATCATAAATTTTTCTGTGCACAAATCAATAATTAATCAAGTACAGTTGCAGATGTTTGGATGAAGTCATGTCTCATAGTATATTTTTAGGATACAAATTTATTCGATCTCTTTTTTTTCACGACGATCAGAAATAATTTGATGTAGCCCAGATAATATTTCTATTAACTTTACGTCATCAGCCTCCGCTTCAAAGGTAAATAAATTCTTCAAAACTTTCTCCTCCTAGAGATTTTAAATTTCTATCAAATGCTGTAATTAACTATCTTGGGATCATAGTTAGCAGCTCGCCTCGAGCCTAATAAGTTAAAAAAAAAAAATGTAAAGCATAAAAATTACACTTGGGAGTAATATTAAAAAAATCAAAAACCTGTAAGAACATCAGTATTTCTAGGGGAAAGCTGATAGTGCTGCTAATGGGCTAATTGATATAAAAATGGTGCTAGAGAAGCCTGCAAATTCTATAGTAGAGACATTCGATATGGATAATCTTATGGATTCAGAAACCGAAAATGATATGAATGTAAAGGTTTTAAAAGCATCTGATACGTTACATTACAAATATTAGAAGATCGTTAAGAAATTAAATAATCATACGGAAAAAGCTGAAGCTGCTGATGACAATCTAAACAAATTAAAAAGATACCTCACTGAAAAATCTTTGGAAGTCATCAAGATATCTGATATAGTGACATTTCGTATCAATTCCCACCTTAAGATCAAGATAAGAATAGCAACACTAAGTAATCAGGTAGTGACCAGCCTGTTTTCGTTAGTCCCGTGTATTGGGTAAGTATTAATTTTTATAACTGAGATTAGTGACTTTTTTTGCGTGGCAGGTGCAATAAATATTTGTACATCACCAAGAGTGCACAGCACAACACAAGTCTAATTTACAGAGAATCTAGGACTAGATATTGCAAATTTTCAATTATTAATGTTAGTCTTTTGTCTAGATTTATGACGCAAAAATGCGAAACAAGTATGAGAAAAAATTCTGGAAGTGAACACAAAAATGTTTACATGTATTTTTAACATCCTCAACTGAAGACGGCAATAAAAAATTTGAATATACACATTTTCAAATTTTATCTAAAACAAAACTCAATTTGTTAAAATTAAACTTCATTAACTTGTTTTGCAACTCTTTCTTTTAACTATATTCACTCTGAAACAAAGTATATGGATCTCCGCAATGTGAAGAATGTTTTGATATTTTTTTTTACAAGTAAAAATTGTCAATTATTAGGTCAA
Organism: Rhyacophila sp. 25_7; assembly: GCA_036584705.1. Taxonomy (NCBI): domain Eukaryota; kingdom Metazoa; phylum Arthropoda; class Insecta; order Trichoptera; family Rhyacophilidae; genus Rhyacophila; species Rhyacophila sp. 25_7. The sequence continues at coordinate 7,336 of JAPMAE010006897.1, read as the reverse complement.
TCAGGTTTGTGTCCTTGCTACAATACAAATGAATAAACATTTGAAAAAATCTGCAACCAGCATGGGGGTTGAACCCATGACCCCCACTTTCTAGGCGTATGCGCTATCCACTAGCCTAACGAGGGCGACAAACACTTTGCAACACTATCAAAATCTAAATTTAACATCTAAAAACATTCTCGTCTTACATATACAACAATATCTTCCCAGCAATAGAGATATATAAAATCTAGACAATTTGAAATCATTTAGGATTTCTTTATTTATAGTATCAGTAGCAGTAATGGGTTAATATCTATTGTGAAAAATTAAATCAAAATTAGGCAACACACAAATAATACATTTTCAACATTGCGCAAGATAGGACGGCAAGGTGACAAATAGCAATGGCAAGCACAGTTTGAAAGAAAAACGCCAATGCACAAGAGGTCATATCAAAAACACGTAAGACACATTCATATTGCAATTAAAATAAAGAAACATATTTATTAGTCATAGTGAGAAACCTGCGACCTCTTAGGCCTACTGGTGTGCCTTTATGACAGAATCTGTGGCCATGTTGAATTATTGAATGCTTATCGTTTTTGGAGAAAAAATTTACAATTCACTTGCATTACAGATTTTCATTAGAATCTTCGATAAATAATTTTGTTGTTTGTTCAATGTGGTCTTTAAGTATGAAAAGATTCCCACTGAACTAGACAGTATGAAATATAAAATAGATGTTGAAATTCCGCCAGAAAAATTCGCCACATCCCTACAGTTACGCAAATTTTATATTAGAGTAATCAGCGCTAAGGAAAATTATAATAAGCAATGCCATATATTTTTTATTAGGGTTTTTCTATTCATTTCATTTACACATAACTGACAGTATTGACACAAATCTGGTATAAAATTGTATACAAGGTTTGATCGAAAAACACTTGGAATTTTGTCAGTTTTGTCTTCACATTTTCAACATTGTTATTGGTCGTTGATGTCGTGTGGCGTCCAAGGTGGTTGTCGACATCAACATCTTCATAGCTCTCTTGGGAAAGTTTGCAAAACCATGTTTTATTCAAAGAAGACTCGCGGAAAGAAAAATTCAACATTTCCAATACGGTGTTGCACTTTATTCCATTCATAAAGCAGAGTTCATGCAATATCTGATATTTTTCTAAGTGATATGTAACTTAGTCATTTCACATTGACAAAGATAAAACATTTTGTTACAATTATGGCGCAACTGCAAAGTACATTCAATATACGCATCGATTGAATTTTTAATAAGATTATAGCTCATCAGCACAGCGCATTGTACTTATACAAGTATATTAACACATTGATTACCAATGAATATAATGAAAAATGTTACAAAATGATTCTCAGTTTAAAAGATTTTACTTTTTGTATGTTATTTCGAAAGTAATTAATTCTTTTATGTGCGGTCAAGAGTGGTCAGCCACAGTGCCTTTAGAATAAGTGAAATAACTCAGTACAATGGTGATCGATGTGTTAACAATGCAATTAATGACCATGGGTGTAGTATACATACATTTAAAGTCATACAAGTTTCTTAAAATAATACTACTTTTTATAGAATTACGCTACAGAGCTAGTTAATAAAGTATATAATAATAGTTACCCTCTGTAATCTAAATAATTGGATAGTTAGTTCACTATGGCAAAATATAAAATGTAATTTTGTTAGTTGACATCATTACAGTTGCATTATTAAAACTGCATCAGATCGCTAAGCCAATACTTTCCTTTGCTGATGTTTTATCATTTAAAATTAATCCATAGATGTGAAAAACTATTAGCGATACAAGAAAAATATTATGTTTGATATTAAACCAACTGTAGGGTCTTATCAACTTCTATTACAAAAGCCAATGGTTCGTCATATATTTATTTGTATGTGAATTAATCTTGATGCTGATTGAGTGTATACATTTTCCCCTTCAAGTTACACTATTTTTTCATTTTCATCATATAATATAGGTCTGACATTAACAAGAAAAAGTAATACTTATTTATGGTTTTAATAAAGTGTTCAACTTCGAGTAAAGCATACAGGTGATATCAGGATTATCAACATAACAATAATGGCAGAAAAATAATAGAAGAACAGCCATACATCTGAAAATATGTGGTGTTGGTACTACTGCAATATAACATATTTACTTAATTGTGTCAACTGTCAAAATTATTATTGACGATAATGAATAAATTCGTCTGTTTGTTTATTTATTGTTATTAAAATTGTTTACCTGTATACTAAAGAAATATTTTGATATGAAATACGGTTGAAACTTTCTACAATGAAGGGTTTTATTTAATTATGTAACAGTTTTTTTTTTATTATAAAAAACGCAATTTTTGAAGATTTTTATATTTTCCATTTAAAATATTAGTGAATTTATCGTCTTCATAGACAAATATAAAGTCACTAAATATTAAAGTGATTTATTTATTTAAAGAATATATTAAGATTACATTGATCACAGGGATTATAGATATTTAAGATATCTTTTAATTTAAACTATCACGTATGAAATTGAATGGGGAGATTATCATGGACATTTCACCATCATTCACTAATTTCTATTCATACTAACAATATTCAGGTGAACACGCCTATTTATCCCTTTGGATATAAATTACATACAGTATTTACAAAGCTGAAATACATGAAAAGAAAAAGGCAATAAAATTATTTATGATTTCCGTCAAGTTATGGGAAAGAATGCATAAAAAGTAATTTTTATTGCAGTAGAAGTGTTCAAGCTCAAGTTGAATTATACACAATAATTGTTTTCTTAAAATGGTTGGGTAGCAGGGGTGGCTAACCTTTTACATACCGTACGTCATTTCTTTTTACACACGAGTATAGATGCGCCATACAGCTCAAACACATTTTTTACTTTCTTACGTTTATGGTTGGAGTTAATAATAATAATATAGTAATATTGTAGGCACAGGGATGCAATGCGCCACCTATATTCATCAAATACACCACAGGTTGGCCATCCCAGATTTACAGTATACAAGGTTGAAACCATTTTTTAGAAAAAATATTGGGTAAAGCATGATTTAATTTATGTTGAATAAATATTATAAAATATTTTAGAGAAAAAATGGTGTTAGTTAATTTTTGAACAAGCTCATACATCATTTCTTACAAGTAGGTCGTATTGTGTAATTATATGAAGAGTGTGCTGTGAGTGAATAAAAGTTTCGGAACACTGGCATAGAGGTTAAGACAGTGCAACCCAGAAATATAATGATGCCAGTTTCAATCAGATAAAAATCAAATTTGTTTTTTACAAAGGGTGGATTTGAACTTATATATTATAAGGGTTTTAGGGAATGGAACAATTCTCTAAAATTTATATTGCATATATTTGAGAATTACTGCTAATCCTAAATGATCCGTTTATACTTATATTATTAATGGAGTAATAAATGCTAATGATTCAATCACAATTATATACTAATAATGATAACTTTAATGTACACTGCCTCTTGAAAAAAGAGCAAAATAAATCACATTGGTCAGACAGAGAAAAAAATTACTCTGGTACAACATACCATTCTAAGTTAGCTATACATAATCTGAAGCAGGTATTGTTGGCACGGTTTGAGATGGTGGGAATGACGGTGCCATATCCACAGATTCATAGGCTCTATCCTCAGCTGAGAGTTCAGAATAATACGCGCTGCTAGGCGCTGAATTAGTATATACACCCATTTGTCTTCCGATTGAGGCGTACTGGACTTCGCTTAGACCTGTACCGGCACCTTCCATGTGAGTATAATGGTTTTCGGTGATTGTTGGTGGCGTCATCGAAGCCTTTACACGTTGAGATGCTCTATCTTCGCTCATCCCTCTTCGAATAGATCCACTCGCAAGGGCTACACCGCTACCGCCCGATGAAGCCAAACCACTGCCTGTAAACAGTTGAAAAAAATTTAGCATTTAGAAAATAGGATATACCAATTTATGTGTAATTTATAAGAATTTTTATTTTATGATTGTGGACGCTTGTTTTGGGCATTTTGCGATAAATACACAATCACTGAAATTTGCAAATAGACTTAAAAAACATGAAAATTTTAACATTTTGCACCCCATTTAATGGGACCAATTTTTTATGGTAAAATTCAAACATTCTCAATAGTAAAAGTACATTGTATTATCTTATCATGGTTTTTTATTCAACACTCGATTAATATTTCTATTTTGATAACTAAATTACGGGCAGAATCCTACATCTTATATTTGACTAAATCATGTAAAAATAGTATGGAAATTTCCAGTGGTTCAGAAAAAAATGCTGTGTCTATATGAATACTAAATATTTAAATATAATTACCTGTATTTCCTGTATTATTTTGGATTTGCCTGTAACAAAAAAAATCAAAATCATACTATCAATTAGTACATAACAATATATAAGTATGTATTTACCAGGGATTTCTATCCCTTAATATGTTAATTTACCTTGTTTCACTTAATCTAGTCAGAGTTGATGCAATTGTTTCATTTTAAAACACGTTTATTACTTTAAAAATAATTGTCAATCTATAAATAAAATCTCCACATATATTTGTGTACACTTTTCAGTTTTATTTTTGAATTTAGGTAAAAACTGCTTCAGTTTAAAAAGGCAGGCCATTAATTAGGTGCATGAGATATCATCACACTGAGTTCTTCAGCCATTTTCTTCTTATGACATGACAATTTTTATACATTTTCTTTGTTACCCATTAAAATTTTTACAGCCATTTTTTTCTTATCTAGTATTTTTGTTTTGTGGCTCGGTGCCCAGGTTAAGGACCCACTATTTCGGAAGCGCTGTCTTAACATATGAGGCACATCCAGAATTCTATTTAAAAAAAATAGAAAAAGCAATCTATTTTTGAAAAAAATACAAATTCATACACATACTTGTATATCACACACTATCTCAACTGAACTAATCCAAGAGTTGCTTTATGGCATTGGTTGTATAGGGACGTGCATTGTCATGCAATAACCATATTGCGTTAAGAATTCCTTTACGGTCCCAAACGAACAGAGGCCATGATTTTTCGGGCCCAAGCAATGGTTTTGATTTTTTTCGCTGATGGTGAGAAGGAATGTATCCAGTGCATTGATTGTTGTGTGCCACCCACGTTTCATTGGCAGTCACAATAGTGTCGAGGAATTGCTCACCTGCTAGTTCTCATCTCGCAGCTGGCGGGATTCAGAATTGAGACGATCATTTCAAAACCGTGGTACAACAACAGTTTTCAACCAACTAAGACAAACAAGTGCGCATTCTATTCCCAAGAAGTTGCCCTTGAATGCAGTGCTGCCAACATTTGTTTAAAAAATTCCCTTTGAGCTCAATACTTTTACTTTTTGGATGTGGCACGTATATTATGAGAATCAGTTTTTAGTTATTTTAATATAATAATATATGATCATTTTTCATGCCTTATGTCCTCAATACACATGAAAGATTTAGGAATTGTAATACAATTATAAGATTGGAGCTTCCTAATAAGATAGCTTACCTGCGACATCGTATAAACGCCATCATGATAATGGCTCCAAGAGCAGCTGAGATTAAAGAAACTATCACCAATGTCATAACCCAACCAATTCCTCCAGAATCTGAAATTATGTAATATAATAATTTATTTAAACAGACTAGTATCTCTTAAGGAGTATCATCACCTCGTCTGCACACAATATCCTCAAAATCAGAAACAGGCAACATCCAAATTAAACGTCTGACGTCGCTTGAAATAATAATGATGAGCGAGTCATGCTAAAATTCCTGTGCGAGACCGAAACAGACTGCTGACCCATGGATAATGTAGTAAAAAAGTGTGTGCGGCATGTTAAGCACCAGTTCTTAAATTGACAAATTGAAGCGGCAGAGGAGATATCAGAATACTTCCAAATTTTGGGCAATATTCTACAAATCATCCAATAGTTTCACTGATTCGTATCATATTCAGAAGAAATATCGCAGATTTCACAAATTAATTGTTTGAACATTTACCAATAGGAGGATAGTGCGATGAGTCTGCCCTAGCCCAAGCGCAGAGATCACAAGTGGCGACTCCATCTGGAGCAGCACCTTGCAAGTGCGCCGGCCGAGGTGGGGGAGGCGGAAAGCAGCTTGCCCAGAACACTGGTGAGTCGGATGCCCAGTTGGCTGCATCACTGCCATCTACAGTCGCCTGGAAACAGCGCTATATTTATAAAAAAAATATTATAAAGATGATGGAATTAGAATATAATACGAACATTTAACAAGTTATAACCAAGTAACCAGCCGGATGGAAAATGTTCGATATTATAATCATATAAGGACAAATATATCTTAACATCTAGTTACCTCGAACAACAAATGTATTTAATATTATTTCAATTCACGTTCACTGTCGTGAATATATAATCTAATATAAATATTAGAAAATGAATATCTCTTTTGTATAAAATATTTATCAGGACTAGCTAAAAAATGGAGACAACATATTCGGAGAGTCGTAGTTTGGTTACAGCTGGCATATATGAAAATTCAACCGTTTTAAATGTCACCTCATTTTTTTGAGTTTGCAAGAATAGTAAATATGAACTGAGATTGGCAATGGAAATTAAGATACTGCATAAAATCGGTTACTCACGTCCCAATTCAACACCCAATCTGCAGGGCCGACTGATTGGTAAAGGGAGTTACAAATCGTGAGTTGGCTTCACCCAACCGCCCGATATTGGGAGTAGCTGTCTCAACTTGCCTATTCACATGCCAATATCGGGGATCCGACCAATTGCCCCTGCAGATTGGGTGTGAAATTGAGACGTGAGTAGCTGCTTGTTTTGTTTTACTAGAAATAAACCCCTTCTGTAATATGGATACTCCATACAACGAATCACCAAGCTTGTTGAGAGACGGAACAGATGAATTGATATTATTCGACTCCTATAATAATAACACATAGATTTGCAAAAAATGTGATCAAATCGATTTTATATCGGATCGAATTTAGAGTAAATTATCAAAGTATTATAGACTAAACATTACTCACAAAGATGTCTTCTTCACTAAATTCTTAAGTAAATATAATATTTTTTAAAGAACACTAAGAAATTTTATGCAGTGGTCATTTAAATTTGTTTGTGATTTTTTGTAATACTTTGTTAGAATTTCTCATAAAGAATCATCAGCTTGCCTTCAACAATAAATGTTTTAGAATTTTGTTCAATTCACGTCAACTACAATGAAAAAATAACTGTAGCATATCTAAGACAGAGACGTGAATTTACAATGAAATTTAAATAATATATTAGAAA
>JAPMAE010006895.1:963-12083 GCA_036584705.1 Rhyacophila sp. 25_7 | reverse complement strand
TTTTAAGAAATGAATAAATTGAAACGTTTGCGTTTAAATAATCAAAATTGTGTAAATGTCATTAAAATTTAACAAACTCTATTGTCGCTAAAAATCATTTGTATAAGTCGAATGATATTTCCATGCTTTGTCGAACAGAAGAACAGAATAGAAGACCAGACCTAGTGTGATTTGGTAAACGTGAGTTTTCTAAACATGCAGATGACATCGAAAAATTACATGTTTTTTATGTCTACTTAGATATATACACATAAAGACTATATCGTTAAAACCATCCTTCCAAAAATTATTGTCAGTATAAAAAAAAAACTATTAGTTGACCTCACTTTAGCCTTCTGCACTCGACTGTCACCATCGTGTGGGCAAGAATGGTTTACCTCTGACACAACGTTAATTTAAAATGAGTAAATATATTATTATAGTTAATTTTGTTTTTAATTTAAGCTGCATTGTTATATGAAAGCTATTATAATAAGAAATACATGTTGTCAATTTAATCCATGTTGACTAACTTCTAGCTACAAAATCGATTACGAACTCAAAGAATGAATCTTTTGTAACGAGATGAAAACGCTGTAAGAGACAACTATTTTTAATTGTCATAATAATTATGCAAAATTGTGTTATTATTTCAATAAAGACACACATTTTCATTCTAGTTGATGAAATAATATTATATAAACGACACAAAACCTGTTATAAATGTATAATATAATATAATCAGAAAAATATTTTTCGCATTGGTAAGAATTATATATTTAAAGCTTCTTATTAAAGAATTAGTTTGATTTATGTATTACGACAGTGTCTTACGATAATAGTTCCATTAATAAGAAGAAAGCCTGCACTATTCGTGATTTTATTATGTAAGTAAATTTCATTTCAACAGAGTACGTCATGCCTGTGAAATTTAATGACCCATCCTACGTGAAATAGCACACAATGGAGATTACTTAGTAAGTTTATAGTGTACATAATTCTCTCCCGTTAGACACGCATATAAGTATAATGAACAAAAACCTACAGTTTTATAGAAAAAATATTGAATCTAGCGTTTACAATAGTGAATGTAGCAATATGTAAGTAGTCGTAGTGAAAATGTTCTTTGGCCACATTACAGAAACATATTTAACCACATCATTTTACCTTGTGTTTTAAATTAATCATTTACAAAAAATGGAATTTCTAACATGTAATTATTTCACAATGAACAAATACAAACGGAAAATACAATCACAAGGGTAACAATAAGCAATGCCTGAGATATTGAGAACAAAAACGAATTTGCCGAAATCCAAAATAAAACATATTCGATTGTTTGTTGTGATTCGCAAAGATAAATAATGACAATGATCTTTTGGGAAACTAATTTCAGTCCGCGGTATAAAATACGAAACAATTGAATGGCCGCACATGCCGACCCTTTCAATCATTTCGGCGGTTGCTTTATGGAAGAAATATTAATATTTTAATGAAATGGCGGGGGATTAAATCGATTATACTTTAAACGATAATTTAAAAAATACTTTTTACAAGACGCATTTTTTTCACGACAGTAATTTACTCAATCGTATGAAAACAAAATGAACTAACAAGAACGTTCCAATTCAATTAGTAAGAGATATATGTATATTTAATATATACGTATTTTCAATTTTACGTTTTACTCTTCGAATTGAAACAAATCCACCAAGGATTGATAGCAGAGAAAATTAATTACTCTCACTCTTCATTTTTTCTTATTATGTACATTAAATAAAATTGAGGAAATAATTAATAAGGAACCTTCGTAAAAATCTTTGATAAGCCCAATTTTTAAATTGTAAATGTTAAAATAGGTCTAAGAGAAAGAACTCGCATAGCTGGCTTACCCAAGGCGTTTTAACAGAATTTCTTTTAATTGTCGTTACAAGCATCTCAATTGTCAATATTAAGTTAAAGTTTACTATATAGGTCTATATTTTGTTACATAGAAAATAAATGTATTGTCTAATAATACTATAAATTATTTTACATATATACACTATTAAACTTTTACAGTAGTGACCACCATTATTTTTATTGTTTAGCCTTAAAGTAAGAATATTTTGTAAGTAGCGAATATATTGAATATTTGTTAGCTGCTGAAAAAAAAAATATTCATATTAATTAACAACTTAAGTGCCATGGACGATACTAGACATGAACTTATATTTTGGTTAATTAAAAATTTCAAAAACTTAAATTTTCATTAAAAATTATATCACGACAGATCAACGTTTGATATGCTTTGAAAAGAGATAAATAATTGTATTTATTATTGTACTTTTGCTCAAAAATTCACGGCGTTCTTCAATTAAACATTATATCTTCTGGCACGAAAAAGGTTAATAAAACATAACGATTCAATTAAAATGCGATTAATACAAGAAATGAATTGTTAGTATTTAATAAATAAAAAAAACATTTTTCATATACGGCAGGTCTACGATGTAGAACCCAAAAATAACAGACTACTAAGAAAGGCAAGTCTCACATCGAGAAGTAATTTTTTTTTAGTTATCCAGCATTGTCATTATTTTGCCTAATTTTCGGATATATTACAGAGATATATTAAATTACTTAAAATTTACTGGCTAAAAAATAATGAATCTTGACATACCATTGTAAATTATTTAATTGATTTTTATTACTGCGTCCACAAAAGCATAATTTGTTGATAATATTCAAGTTAATATGAGAAATATATATATAAATGAACATTTAGCTTGATAAATATCTTTAACAAAGTTACTCTCGTGGTAATTATAATGAATACATAATATTTCTGTCCCAATTAAAGAAGAGATCGTGTTACTTCTTTATTTAACAATCCAAGTGCCCTTAAAATATTGGCGTGTGAAAACTAAAAGGCATACCCAATAGGGGAGCAGAAGAGTATTATCTAATATTTGACAACAAACAGTTTCCCTTTTAACTTTGACAAGAGAGAGTCGATGATGAGTTTAGTTTTACGTATCTCGCAAGTCGTACGAAGCGCTGGTAGATAAAGGGGAAGCGAAGCCACTGTAATATTTTGTTTTACGTTTAATACGGATTTTCAACCTTTCAGTTGCATGTACTAATTAAAAGTTTTTGAAGCGATTCATACCAAAACGGTTGATCTTCATATTATTTAGCATTCAATTTAAAATGAATGCCTTATAAATGTTTACGATATACATTCACTCTTTTTAAGACATTAATAAGTTAAACATAATTTTTAGCATATGAAATTATGAAATACTTTTTATGACATTTTAAATAAATTTGATGAGGTCCACGTCAAATGATTAATATTAAATTACTCAAATCTAATATAAACCTAATAACCTAGTGTTCTGAAAATATTTCAAAGTTTTCCTGCGCTAATTTGGATCAAAAGGTTAAAATATGAGTTAATGTGCGTCCTGTTTACTGGGAGTCTAATAAAATGAACGTCGATTTTTATAATAGATATTTGTAACTCAAAGACTAATATTTTTTATCGTATAATGTATATTTTTAACAAATTCAGTTTCAAATTAAGTGAATTCAATAGTGAAGAAAATCTATATTTTCTAATAATCGGTACTCAAAACCTTATCTGAAAAAATATATGATTTGCTATAATTATTTATAAACTATATTATTACATGTGTTGGTGATTTTGTAATATTGCTACATTCCAATTATGACCTGGTTTTTAGAAATCATTAAACATTTTGCCTAATTTCATAAAGATTATCCGCTATATCTACAATATTTCAAATAAATTAATTATACAACATTTAACAGCGTTAAAGCCACAAATTATGGTTTATAAAGCCAGGACACTATTTATAATTACAATCTGGTAAACAATAAAACAGAAAATTAAGTATCCGGACCACAGCAAGAAACAATACAGAATTGAGCTCAATTCATTATCTCGGGCGTCTGCATAAAAACCTGAGTAAAAAAGTAAAACGCGATAGTATAACCGAGTTCCTATAATAAAGCAGAAGATATAAAATGATACAAAAAGATTTATCCCTCCAGTGTTGGCTTGGCGTCTGGAAAAGGACACTACACATTACACCCTGGGGAAGAATATATTTCTGTCTCTGTTGCTCGTCCCGAAAGATGAAGTAAATGGTTCAAGAATCTTTTTATTTATAGAGGAACTTTAGTTAGTTGTTTGGGATAGATGGTATGAGAAATCTGGCGGTATTAAGAACAAGCGGAGATAATTAACATATATGAATACGTCACGAAACTTTCCTACGATACATTAATTTCACAAAACTAAAACTTTAAGCATGTACCTTTCAACATATACTTTTTGACGACGACTATTTAAATCTATTTATTTTATGTTAAAATCGCTATTTTGATTAGTTAAGAAAATCATATTTTAACCTCTACGGGAGTGAGTTTATTAAGAATAGTTGTAGAATTAAGTGAAAGATTTTTCATTGATCTGGCTTTAAATTTTGAATTTAATTAAATGTGTGCAATACTATTAATGTATAATGTTTATTCTATATACTCGTATATATTATTCATGTATAAATAACATATACGAGTATTTTATTGCTCGGTGCTTGAAGTACATATATGTCCACACTTCTTCAAAACGAATTTTGAGCGGATGCTTATACGCGTTCATACTCTTCGACAGGTTCTTTTTCTATAAATTAAACAGGTATCAACATATACTTTTTGGCGATTACTATTTTTTACTAAGATGTTAAAATCGCTATTCTAACTACTTTAAAAATATATATAATTAAGTTGTATCCTTTTTCAATAAATTAACGATATTTACTAATAAATCTTAAATTTGTTTAATTATAATATTAAATCATTACTTAAAAAGCATTCGTGCGTAGGACTAAAACATTAAAAGTTCATGAAAGACAAAAACGCTTTTATTATGATTTTACCCCATGAGTGATAGTTGCATAATTGTACATTTTTAAATTGCTTGATTCTTTCATGGTAAGACTATCATCTCTCCGCCACTAATAAAAACGATTATTAGCCACAAGCAGTCATCATGGACATGTTTTTCCGACGTCGCAACCGAATTCTTCTCAGAGACACATATTATTTCAATATTATGGTTTTTACGTCAAGATTGATAGCCAATGCGGTTAATTATTTTATGTTAAATATCATACAACGAAGAAGTAAAATTAAAGTATTTTTAAATTGTTAGCATAACTACCATTCGAAAATCAACATAATTCATTGGGAAATCCATACTAATAAACCAGTACTAAGACTATCAATTTATGTACTAAAGACAGCTATTCCAATAATGACGGATAATAATTGCATTGCGTAAACCAAACAGGCGAAGGTTTTATTTTTTTATCCTTGCGTAGAACACTCACGTGGTATCTTTTTTATTTTTCCCTCGGCGATTTTTGCGTGGCATTGTGTAGATAGAAACCAAGCTGCGAGCACTTCAAATGATAGCTGCTTAAAGGCAGGCGCATTTAAAACAAATTCTGGAACTAACCTATAATATATTATTCTCCATTCTATTTCTACTATCCATATTTGAAACAATAGTGATATTTCACTGTGTCCTTGGCACCATTATAGGAAATTCACATAGTACAAATACAGCGTTTCAATACACCGTTTTCAAGTAAAAATAGTGGCAATAATACTGGCAATAAATAAAAATGTAAAACCAGGAATGGATTGGAGGGAACACGGAGAGACTCACACGAACGTTTTATTAAATTCTACTTTAGTCAGCGACCCCTTTGTTGAATTAGTAAACAATAATATTCTCAGTTGATATTATTAATGGTCACATACGAGAAGTCATGCCTCGTATGTCATCGGTCAAAATGAATTACTAAAGACGATTGATTAGACCAGGGGCGGGGAAATCTATTAGCTGTACGGCAACATTGCGGATGAAAATTTCACCGCGGGCCACATTTATGACGAAAATTTGACCACGGGCCACATTAAAATAAATTAAAATCAATATTTTTAAACCAAAACGTGTAATTTATTATGCAATTTAATTAAAACAATATAATATTTGACAGAATACTATCACAAAACCAACTGAAAATGTTTTTTTTATTATACATATAGATTTTCCCAGCCCTAGATTAGACGGTTTTCGTGATAACATAAATACATATATTTAATAATTTGGATGAACAATGTATGTACAATCAATTCACTTCTTGCATTTGAATAAATAGCGTGATGACACTGTCCATTTTATTTTTGTATTGCAGCTTTCAAAAGTAAAATATTTTGCCATTTACTATGCCATAATGCATCGTCTACAATAAACCAAATGGAAAAAAAAGTTGGCCAGTTGTCAATAATAGTCCAGAGTCAGTTAGTATAAAACAATATAGTACACCAAAACAGTGCTCATTTTTTGCGGGTACAATTCCCCAGAGTGGCTTTTTCGATTTTATAAGGCTCGGTCGTAAATGGAAACAAAAAAGTTTTCAAAACAAATGAAAAGTTTCCAAAACAAGAAGTAACTGCTATGATTGACTACATACTAGTAACTCAATTACTAACCTGTGTGAGACATAATTTAAAATTGTGTGTCATCTTTATTTTTTTTCAGTAAGTTTCTAATTAAATTTAAGTGTACATCTAAGCTTTCATATTTTTAATCCACACAAATATTCTTCTCGCTCGAGATTACTTTTAATCCTAATATCATAATTACTACTATCCGGCATAGATGCTATACAGCGGTGCCAGATCGTTTTTGCGAGTGTCATACACATTTATATTTTGAGAATCAAAAATTAGGGCAATTCTTTGGTATTTAAGTAATTAACTTTCATGTTTACGGTAGTGATAATTATTTTTGACAATAATACGGTCTGAAAATTTTAGGCAATTATGATATCTTCTTTTGTCAGTCAAGAGAGTTGAATGTTTTCTGATGTTATTAAAAATAATTATAATAATATTTTGACTACAAGCTTGCTTCATACATCTTGCCGTCCAATCAACATTATGATACATTATTTGAAAATAGTCTACAAGTACAACACTTAAATCAACAACAAGTTAAGTTTGACATATTTAGTTCACAGTATTATTTGTAAATACTAAAAACAAACAAACTTTAAAAGAGTAGGTACCAATATGGAACTCGACTCGGTTAAATACCAAACATCTTCCTTGTTCTCTCAATTTTATGTTACCGTGTGAAACAGTATCTGCATTTTGTCGCAAGTTATATTTTTTCGAATGAGCTGTATTTGAAAACAATCGACTAAATTCATAATTTAAGAACAAATCCTTTGTATAAGAAAATTTGCTTTCTGATAACCGTTTGAATAGGGAGACTTTATATAAATAAAACGCCACATAAAACATCAGGTTGCATACTAGAATAATAGAAAACTATGATTAAACCTAAAATGTTACACATTTTTAGTTTACTAAACTATTAAACGCTAAAGAAGGATAAATGACAATTAATCAATGGAAAAAAATATCTTATAGATTAAAAAAGTAAATTGTCGCCCTTGTTAGTCTAGTGGATAACGCAAACTCCTAGCAAGCGAGGGTCACGGGTTCAAAGCCTGTCCTAATTGCAAAATTTTTCAAATGTTTATTCATTTGTCTTGTAGCCAGAACACTAACTAACCCTAAACGGTTGAGCTAATAATTAACAATTATTACTCGTTAAAAAACTGTCAAAATAATCTTCACATTGAGGAGATCCATATACTTCGTTTTGGAGGAGCGGATATGGTTAAAAGTAAGAATATATATATATACCACGTAAACAACCCATTATTGTTAAACACATCGCTAAATCACTTACTACAATGAAAGTATTTTTATTTTAATTGAAGAATGATCGTGGATTAGTTCCTAAACATATTACTTTCTCTAAGAGCTTTTTTGGCTTTGGGAACCTTTTTAGACAGAAAAGTAGACGGTCCATTAATACAAGTCACGTAACCTCTAGAAACTTGTTTTTAGATTACAATTCTCATTCGCAAACGAACATTTCTTTCCATTCTGTAAATAGGAGACGTCCAATTCGCAACGGGACGCTCGAGTTTGTTCACCACAATAGTGGACAAGTATTATATGATGTTTATGAATAAAAGAGACGTATTTCTATTTTGGCATTTGATGTATGTTTTTGAATAAACAAACGTCTGTTTCAGGGGTAAAAAAATACTCTTATGACTATGGTTCACATAGTATATTTGTGAATTGAAGTATATACACATTTTTAAATTGTCGTTAATATTTGTTAATGACAATACTTAATGTAAACCATTTTATTGAGATAACAAAGGTTTATAGTTATATACTAATATAATAGGTATAATTTGAAAATATCTTAGAAGACAAAATCGCACTTGATTTTTAAGTATATTTTGTGGAAATTAATTTATTAAACTATTCAAATTTCAAGTTCAGAATATTTATTTATCTAATACTCTAATTACATAATATTACCATAACCAAAAAACGTATCATTTACAAATACGACACTTAATCAATTGATCTTCAAAATATCACGACATTTTAATAAATTTCCATATACATTGCTATAAATCAATATTCGAGCTTATTTGCAACCAAATAAGTGGAAAAAATATATAAATTTAAATTAGCTATGTAATTTTAACTAGCAATAATTAAAATAAAACTATATCTGCTGTTAATTCAACGTCCAACTTTAATTTTGTATCTCTCAGTTTGAATCTCATTTCTATCATCTAAAGCTCTGATATGTATTAAACTTTTTTATTGCACTATTTCGAGATCCGCACAATCGAAACGACTCACAAAATTCTAAGAGGCAAAAAAAATGAGAATGATCTTGAGCTAAGCTACCAGCGTTTCAGGTTTAAAAGTAATAATATATATCTACATATCGCCTAATTACTTATAGAGTAAAACATTTATGTAATTGACATAAATGAACAGTTTTTATACATATTCACAATTATATTTTTCCGGTGTCATCTGTTATAACATCAGTCATCAAAAAAATGTACCTGACGAGATCGTGTTATTATTTCAATATAATTAATAGCTTTTCCACCAAGGATTGACAATAGAGAAAAGTCCTAATTAAATAGAGAAAAACAACAACATTTTTATTCAATGATATGAGGGTTGTATTTCCAAAATAAACTTATTCCACTTCAACAAATTATTGACAAATTCCAAAAAAACGTTTACGGTCTCGATATGACATATTTTTTTGTTATCTCCACTGCAAATTGAATTTTACACTACAAATGGACATAACAAAAAATATGTAATATCGACACTGTAAACAGTTTTTTGGCATTCGCTAAAAATTTGCGAAAGTGGAATAAGTTCCTTTTTGGAAATACACCTCTCATATACGCGATTTTGTATTGTCGCGTTCTCGGTGTATTTCGATAGTAAAAAATATTGTGTGTCGCATATTTCCAACAAAGATTAAGCACCCTTTAATCATTTTTATTTGATAGAATGGTATCGTTCTAAGCAATATTTCCATGCGACCATTTATCGTAAATAATAATTCTAAATAAGTAGACAAGAATATAAGTACACATGCATATATTCTGCTTCACGCGTATGTGATATATTTCATTTCTTGAACATACGTCAGCCAACGTATGTAGTAAATTCAATTTACTCACCCGACCGATACATACTTTTATTTATACTTTTGTGCAGAAAATATATTTTTAAAAAACACACACAAAACAGAAGTTTCTTTCTTCTTGATGTAATTATTGAGTAATACAATCATACCGTTGAGATGACACTTTTATGTCCTGTGACGTGCAAGAGCTTCCTTGGAACTTACCTGAAAATAAAAGAAACATAACAAACATAAGAAACTACAAAACAAACAGTTGTTTAAACAAAAATATAATTTTTCATTTTAAAAACAGTAATTATATGTACATATTATTATCGAAATCTGGCAAAGAATGTATTTTTATGTGAATACTATTCATTTATCAACAATTCGCTTTAATATTTTGGCTTCAGTTTATTTCGATAAGTTAACTTGATGTATTTTGGTGACGTTAAATATGCGCAATTTAAAGTAACCAGGGGTAATTAAAAACTTTCAAAAACGTGTCACAAGATAACTCATTTTAAATAAACATTTATCAACTTAAAATAAGTGGTTATAAATGTATTTTTTTTTTAAATAGGATTTATATTTACCTTTCAGGACGAACTTAATACATATTTACCGAAGAAAAGCTTTCGACAACTTATATGAACGATAAAATATAAATAATTCTTTGCGATTATTAAAACAACGACGAAACTATAACTAGCCTATTTGAGTAGTCGATGTTACAACAAGTGAAAAATAATTGTTATATAGTCAGTCAATTGTGTTTAAATAGTTTTTGTTTTAAGTAAAAATATGTGTAAAATCTAACTAAATTTAATTACATTTTTTTTGTAAATTAGTGATATTTTTGTAATTTCGTTAATTAAGTAGATTTTCGCAAACTCTTTCATCTGTTAAAATAAGCTTAGCCATATTCCCTGTACTTTTTTTTAAATATTAAAATTTCATTACATATTTAGTCGATATTTAATATTTTATTATTGGCAAACTACATTAAATCGACTACGGATTATTTAGCTGATTAGATTAAGTTTTTCTAAGTTCTATATTCTAATTCTTTAAAAAAAAAACATCAACAAGTCCCAGTTGCCCTAACATATTATCGTTAAATGTATGTAAGATATTCAAACTTTAAAAAACGATTTTCTTAAAACAGTCTCAGTATACTTTTGGTATACATCTGCAAAATATTGAAATACCATTTCGAACAAGCTACCAATACACTAAATTCTCTCTGGTGTTGAAAAGGTTCTCAATTCTAGTCTAGAATGTACGTATGACTACATTTTTAGAGGAATCCTACCAAAAAATCTTATTAAAGGTGAGTAATGTTTCACTCCTTATCCAAGTTGGTTTTGAGTTATTTTGCAAAAAATTTCACAATAATGAAAGAAATAATCCTTAGATTAAAAAGTGCTGAAATATCGCTATTGCCGAGTATACGAACCGCAAAGAGTATCAGGCTGGCATGAAACAAAATTGATAAACATCAGCTCTCGACCGCGGTGCG
>JAPMAE010006890.1:0-12088 GCA_036584705.1 Rhyacophila sp. 25_7 | reverse complement strand
AATTACGAAAATTTGACGCCTGAGCCAGTTTTAGTTGTTCTAATTTATATTAAATGATAAGTCTATGGGTATTTTGGTACTCTCGAATATATCCGTACAGGTTACGTCACGTTGAGTTGACTTGAAGTGGAACAATTGACACCCATTTGGTAGACTAGCATTGGATTTAGCGTTTCTTTTATTGCTGGATGATAATTCTATAGATATTATAGTACTATAATACTGCAAAATATCATTGAGGAGTAGTAAATTAAATTGAAACAAGAATTCTTTTTTCCAAAAATTACTGGAGCAGAAAAAAATGAGAAAATAAAGTTTGAAAGCTTTTTTGACATGCATAGTGCTTTATAGCTGGGAAGCTTTTAAACGTAGAGCTACTTTGATTTGCAAACCATTAATTCAGAAAGAGAGACTACTACTATGTCTGGCTAGTTGTGAAGATGCTTCATAACGAAGTCTTGTGAGAACATGAGAGCTCAATTCGACAGAGGTCCTTAAAACTATATACACAGAAAATTCGCCATCACATTTATAATATCAATAGGGAGGGGATCATGCGTAATTTTTACAAAAGCCTCCATTATTTTTAGTAACTTCACCATAAAAAAATGATTGAAATAATTATAATTCTGTATAAGTTTATACGAAACTTGATAATTTTCTGATGTCGTTGTACCATCAGTTTCAATGTATGATAAATCTCATCTTCGTTTTTAATTCTTTCATTGCTGGTTTTATTTTCGGGGCATGGTATAATATGCAACAGCTCTTCATGAAGCAGTTTCAATAGCATACATATATGCGAGCAAGATACTTGGAACATGCAATCGGGACCTACGGTAGCGATCGCTGCTATAAAACCTGAAACACACTAGGAATCAAATATCGTAGAACCTCTGTTGTCCGGATTAATTCAATATTAAGTTAGTTATATTAAATTAAATCATATTCGAGGCAAGAAAGAAAAATAAGTGAGCGTGCTATTATACAATATAATAAGGTCGTCCATAAACCGAGTAACGCTCTTGAGGGGTAGGAAGGAGTGACCACAACGTCTATATGGCTTTACTCTATTTTTATTGTGGCGTAACATTTTTTTATTTGATATTTCATAAATTTCATTCCTATTTAATGTGGAAAGTTACGTAACCTTTTAGAAGAGCGAGGGGGGGGGGAATAAAAACGTAAGAGACAACGTTACGTGGATTATGGACGAACCCTCATACATAAAAATCATTTAAGTCCTAATGAAAGATTGATTGTTACAATTATTCAGGCTTTAAACTTGACAACATGGATTTATTCAAAATGACATGGATTTGACATACAATGATATTATTGCTTGTGTTATCCACGACAGTGACTTTTACTATTTCAGATGAATTGTAAGACCTCAAAAAATGTATATTTTACTTTATAGTTTTTTCATAAATATTTTTAATCTAAATATACGTGTAACTTCAATAATTGATTTCAAAATTATTGTTTGTAAAATTGTTGATTTTCGTTTAAAACAAGCATTTTCCTATATTATTTTGTCATTATCCTAAATTTTTAATCAAACATCGCTCGCTTAGCAATTTAACCATTCGATGACAGCTTTTTTGTTGCGTTATCTGAATTAGTGATTCGAAACCTTTTCTCACACTCGGCACACTAAAATTCTTTATTGAATTCTACAGCACACCACATATTTTTTACAATACATTATTAAAAAAAAAAATTTCATTTTAATTTATTTTTAACTATTATATTTACTCAACATATTTGCGACCAAGTCCGAAAGAACTATATAACTCAGTTAAATGTGTGATTTAAATAATCTTCCTCCAGTTACATGACATTACGCCATTACGCCATTTCGGCAAAATGGTGTACTTATTACCCTCTCGCCGGATTCTATAAGATACATATCGTTCCTACAATTACGTTTTTATCGTTTTCAAATTTAATTCCGTTCATTGTCATCATTTAGAAACAAATACGTAGACATCTGATTTATAAATATGTAATAGGATAAATGGGTCTTCAATTAATTATATCGATTGCTATTGAGAAGTCTAAAGATAGAGTTATACTTGGCTTTATAGATTTTACACACAGGGTGGAAGTATATGAATTACACTAGTCACAAGCAAAGTTGACTAAGTTTTGTATATTGCTGGTACGTTTTCATATTTTTTGCCTTGGATATGTGTACTGTGGCACAACGGTTACAGAACACTGATCTACACATTAAAAGTTGTACTATTGTATTTGTGATGACTTTTACATCACTATTTTAATTAAATCAATGATTAGTATTACTAGAACTTGCTAAAAATTAAAAAAAAATGTTTTATAATTTTTTCAATGTTGGCACAACTATAAAATCCAAAATCTGTGCTGCCATCTAACAACAGCTCTTTAAATCAATCTTTTGGTTCTTCAAAATTTTTACTTATTAACAATATGAGTACACTCTGAATAATATTTTTTTTATCGATGATACATTGATGCATTCATTGTCAAGTAATAACAAGGCTTTTCCCATTTAATTTAAAAAAAATGTATTTGTCACAAGTTATAATACAATTGTCTGGCAAACTCATCTCTTTTTATTATGATTAAAATAAGTCATAAAATAATTGATGTTTCATGAAATTGTTACTTTGCAATCAACTTTTTTATTATTAATACTTTCTACAATCTGGATTATTGAAACTTCAGATAATCGAGGTCTGAATAATAATAATTCTGGTATACATTATTTAAGTAAACGAATCACTAAATAGGTAAATGATTTTTGTTTTAAAGTTCATTTCGTTTTGTATAATATCACTTACCAGACCATACTTGATAAACAAATATAAGTTGATACACTCCACTGCGAAACTCGTCGAATGGATACCAAACAAAATAAGGTAAGCCTAGAGTGAATGTTCCGGTTGTTACTAAATCGTAACCCATCACTAAGAGTGGATCCACGTTGAAGAAACAAATTAGTACAACATATAGCCAGAAGAAAACTGCAATAAAAATCACGAACCTTGTCAATGTATATGTTATATACACGTTTATAACAATATATACCATTATTTACTAAATAAAACTACAGCTTAAATCTGGTGTTGATTCGACAGGTGTGAACGATGTATGCTCATTTATATATTCCGTATTTTTTTAAAGATTGATAAGCAAACTTCTTTTTTCTCCTAACACTACAAACTAATTAATCTCATTAACGTATTGACATCTCTACATACGAGTATTATACTCGTGCATTAGTATCAAAATTGCCATCGCAATCTAATCTGGACACTTCCTAGAAAATGTTTTATCTTCCTCTATTACAAAGTTTCTCAACATAATTAATCATTAAAACCAACATGTGTCACTATTTTTTGAAACACCATATTTGTTTACCAGATATTACATGTGCGAAAGAGCGAACAGTAGTTTTTGGATCTAACTCTTTTAGCACCATTGCAACTCCAAAACAAATTAAGAAATAATAAAACTTTCATTAGAACGAAAATCGAACAAACGTTCATACAAATTGAACGAAATAAATAGTTCAGTGTAACGCCAGTAGAAAGTGTTTTCAGTACGATTGTGTGACTTTCGGTAATGCTTTTAAATAATTGTATAATATAGCAAGAAAGATTTTCTTCTTTATTCGAGAAAACAAAGTTCAGAGAAGTAATTTTTACGTTCCCACAAAATTCGTCTTAAAGAAACTTATATGAATCTTCACGCTGTGAATATTGACACACCAATTTCCTACAAGAAATAAATAGTTTTCTTTAATAAGCTCAAATCATGTTATGGTCACAAATACATAAGAATAAACTCATATATTTTTGTCAGTTTTGGGACCCACAAAAAATCAGATGCATTGTACACTGAAGAACTGAAAAGGAATCGTACCGTGAGGTGGTAAGTAAACTAATCATTGAGACCGTCCTCTCTATCTGGTAGAAGAGATGGACGGCATCCGGCTCTGGACGATAAACGCACTTGTTCTTTCCGGATGTGAAATGGAGGTACGAGGTGAGAAGACTCACACTCATGCGTTGGACTAGTCAATTTCTGACAGGTCATGGCAAATTTGCCGCCGAGTTAGTAGATAGGCCAAACTGTAGACGCGATCACGACTACCAAACTACTGAGCATGTCTTATGGGAGTGCCAGCTTATGCATTCATCACGTACGGAGTTGTTCACCAGGATCCGCCTTCATACGGGTCCTATAAGGCATACGGACATGGTATCCACCGAGACCAACTTTAAAGCCTTTAGTAAATTTGCGGCATTTTAAAGGGAGCAATTTTGCACAGACTCCTAAAATAACTCGTCGGTCACGAGCCCGGGTAGCCAGGCTGACTGAGTCGTCAGCACTACGGGGTGCATAGGGCACCTAATGCCACCAAGGACTAAATAATAAAGCAGACTACTAATTTTTATTCTTTTCCTATTAAATTCTATACTTTTAGCACACTGTGCATGGTGATACCGTCCCACACAACTACAAGGCCCATACAGGCAAGTTTAAAAGCAAAAAGTGAGAAAAAAACATTGATTTCGTGAAGGGCCAGGCAGGCGACCGTGTATAATCGCGGTTGTAGTACTGACGGATCAGTGGTGGGTCCTTAAAAAACCTATACACTAAGCAGTGTTAGGAAGATGATGGCGTATAATCGCGGTTGTGTGTACCGGTGTCAGTATTTAATCAGCGTTCGACAACAGCGGAATATCTGAAATGATATCACTTATACTATTTTAAAAAAATACAAGTATATTACAACTGGTTGTTGATCGCACAAGTCTCAGTGATGACTGAATAATTATATCGTATCTTGGTGATACTTTTTCTGTAGGCCACATGGTTTGCAGCTCTTCAACCAGGTTCTGAATCACGTGGCGTTTAGTCGACATTACGTACATTTTGCATATTCCTACAAAAACAGAGGCTGCGTTAATACTGAAATACAGAGGTCATTGTGGCATATCAGAAAACTTAATGTATTAATTTGGCAGTGTTAAATATTGATTAAATTTGTCAAGGCATATATAATATAATCAAGGAAATACTTTAAAGCATGTTTTCTACAGCACTTAAAAAATAAAAAGTAATACGCCCACTATTTGAAAACATAAGTAGACTGCAAGTTCTAGACAAAGCAACATGTAAATTAGATGCTAGCCGTCGGCTAAGCTATTCACGCCTCGCGATACTTAATATCCAAGTCAATCAACATACGTTAGTTTAAAATTTATTAAGTATTTAGTTAATATATATCTGTATATTTTTTGTACTCTGTTATAAAATATAATCTTATTTCAGCCAAATTATACTATCAAAATAGACCGTGTGGGTGTATTATTTTCATTAAAGTCCGTAAACTTTCATCCTAAACCCTGAAATATATTTACAAGAAGAGAATGTAGACAAATCACTTGGTTGTCTATGAAATTATGTTGAAGTCATATAATTTATCGATTAGTTAAGGTATATTCTCCATTGATCGTCATCATTATTTATCAGACACCAATGTTTTAAAATGTTCAAAATGACATAAGTAGAAGTAGAAAATAGTTGTAAAAACAATCGACATAAGCTGATAACTAGATGCTGTCCATATACTCGAGTTACTGTATAGAATAATATTAAAATGTAATTTATCAAATACCAAGTAAACAAAATCCGATGCAAGGAGCTAGCGCAGTAACTTCCAAAAAGCTCTCTCCCAAAGCGTTTTTGAGATAAATAAACTCTCCAATCACCGTAATTGATAGTTGTATCAGTGACACATTGTAAAGCCATTCTTTCTTGATATATTCTACGATACCATTAGGACGTTTTGGATAAATCACGCGCAGTCCAATCCAGCTAAGGACAAGCTCAGTCAACTTTAGCGATGCAGCAAATTCATCTTTTGCGTTAATTGGGATGTCATCAGATGTTTTGGAGTTACTGACTGCCATTTTTTCCATTACCGTTATTTTGATAATCTAAATAAAATCATTTTAATATAGATATGTATATATTTTTAATATATGTCATCTATGGAATATTTCTCTATTTCTTTACTCAAAAGCACATCAGTATATAAAAAGTGGTTTGAAGAGGTTTCTACTGAAATTTCTTATGATCCATCAATCCAACGAGCATATTATCAGTAGAATTGAGGAGGAATGAGATGATAGATCGCGGTATATTATCTAATGAATTTATTGAAGAGTTATAGACAGGCATATAAATTTAATTTAGGCATGTATGTGACTTGCAACGCCTATTGCTACCAGTAGCTTTCGACATGATTTTTGGGAACTTGCTAAGTATTGTCGAATCTCGTTATAATTTGTAAATGACAGAAATAAAAAAAATAATACAAGGTACGTCCAGCACGTAAGAGACACGAGTCTCTGATGTTCAAAGGGATTTTTTTAAACAAAGCTGGCAGTACTGCGTTACAGGACAATGCTTAACAGTAGAATGCGCTCTCGTTTATCTCAGTCCGTTGAAAACTGTTGTAGTACAATTTCGATATGAGCGTCTTGATTCCAAATTTCACCAGCTGCAGTGTGAGGAGCGTAATCCGGTACCTTCTCGCAAAGGAAAACGCACCATTCCAGATTTTTAACGAAATAAAAACTGGTTATGGGGATGGTGTCATGAACTGTACTAATGTGTACAAATGGCGTGGTAAGCTTAAAGTTTGTAAAACTAATTTATTATTCAAACCGTTATGTTGACCGAAAAATTATAGCCTCTGTCTTTTAGAACTGTAAAGACATTTTCCTCGTTGATTTTTTGCCCCAGATAGGAACAATTAATGCCACACGGTACTGTAAAACTCTAAAAAACTACGGATAGCGATACAAAACAAAAGAAAGGGAATGTTAAAGAAAAGAGTGTGGTTGTTGCATAAAAATGCATGCCCTCATATAGCCAACGCCCTAAAGCAACTCTTGGATTCATTCTGTTGGGATATCATCAACCATCTCAATCACAGCCCTGATTTAGCATATTTTTACCTCTCTGAAATGATTTATATTTGGAGGAAGATTTTTGACAAACAATGAGGTCTAAAGTGTCATCAAACAATGGGCCAAAGAGATAGCGGGAGACTATATTGATGAAGGTATAAGAAAACTTACAAAATACATTGAGAAGGAAGACGACTACGTTGAAAAATAGAGTTTGAAATGTACATTTATGAATTTGTAAATTTTTCATAAATATATTTTGTTTTTGCAATTATTAAAAAATGACTACAAAACTAGAACTTTCTAGACGTGCTTCATACATATAATGTAAGTTAGATGATCTATTCTAAAACTTCCTAAAATATAAATATATTTTCTGATCGTATCTATGTTTATTTTAAATTTAAAAAAACTCACCAATACGTTTGATGTCGTAACAACAGAGTCAAGGAATAAAATTTGTGTATAGAACAAACAGTTCATACAATTTCCAACACATCACACAATTTATCAATAATTGAAATATACGGAGAATTTATTAAATAAAAACGCAAAATTACGAAAAGAGTAAAAAATGTTAATTGATTAAATAAAATATCTGATATTTATATTTGCATGGTATTTTTTCATCACCAAATTATCTGTGAACCTTTCATTCAATTAAAAGATAGGCTGACTATAATTAATGAAAAATGAAATATTTCGACTGATAACACTGAATGTTGGAGATTGAAGATGTTTTCTATGACAATAGGCAATATCATTTGATTATAATGTAACCTAAAGTACCTACCTGATTTTGATATGTGACAAACGGTAGTAAGTTTCCTTTTTTAATTATAGTCGCCGTGCTAGTTAAAAGACGTTGATTCATAAACAGAAAATAATCTGGTAAATATGTGACAGATACTATTATTTCTTACTGTTTTTCTGAGGTGATTTTCTGAAATTCTTTCGTATTAAATAATTTTTGATTTGTTATTAAAAAGAAAATAGAAATTTCTAGAGTTACTTGGACTATGGTCTTCTTCTTAACTCGAAAAGCAAAATATTGCAAGTGGGTCTATTTCTTATATACTCAAAATTCTTTTTGAAGACATTAAGTCGATACGTTTTAAAAATTCACTTTGGTTAAACCGATCAAACAGGCGTTTTCTGTCGTTGTATTATTCATTAAAAAATATTTATTGCAATCGAAAAGTAAAAAAAAAACTATTTAATATTTGATTTACACTTTCTATATTCTATTTAGAGCTCACAAGTTTTTGATCACAATTCAATCAAATATATAGAATGTTTCCGGGGAAAATGTGATTTAAAATAATAACATAGTTTGAAAAATCTATGAATTTTTGAAACTAAAGCCAATAAGAACTATTTCTCCACTGACGTAACATTATTATAAATTTATCTTTTTCCCTGACTTAATGTTTTTATAACTACGCGATATAGACAAAATTATTTTAATTACTGTTGTTTTAGTAAATACTCATGAGATAATTGCCAAAATTCCTAGTAAAACAATGACCAGCATGTTGTTACCATGTAGTGTGAATAATTATTTCCTTATGACGCAACTAAATGATGCTTCTGTCGACCGGATATTTTTTTAAATATAATAAATCTTCGGAGCCAGTTAATCAATGATTATTGTCTAAAATATACCTAACCGATTTCTTTGAATTACCAAAAAATATTTTTCAATTCTTTATATAAATTTTGGCGAAATGGAGATATTGACATATAATAATATATCTGGCGACGCTCTTTTCAGTAATATACTCAATTATGTTGTAATGATACTACAAAAGAATATAACGAAAAGAATATTAAACCAAAATGAACAGCAGTAATGATGAAGTGTCATTTTTACATAGTGTAGTACAGGATTTTCTTTTTAGAAATACGACTGTTTTTATGATTACATCAGAATAAGAGATTTCTCACTGCCTTTTATTGGACCAAAATGTAAATGAAAAATTTTAAGAACTGAAACGCGAAAGTATCTTTCAATTTTATACGATTTGATACTGTTGTTTACATGATTATAAATAGTGTTTCAATTGATTAAATTACGAGAATCATATCACGGAATTTTTCATAAATTAGTACATTTTAAATTCCACTTACTAAATTCATAATTTGGATTTTTGAAGACACATCGTATACACAATCGTGATTACATATGGTCGCTTTCCTGGCATTTACAAAAATAAACCACTTATGATTTTAAGCTTGTCTGTAGTGGAGCTTTACGAGATAGTATTACTACGTAGATTAGTGCAAAGACTAGAATTTAAAAAGACTAACAGCTAGTACATTTTCCTGCCATTTAATCCTCTGTGGCATGAGATAATCTGTGCATCCGGTGCACTAACCACTCATGGCTGTCTAAGCTTGAGGCTGACAAGTTGGGAGTATGTGCAAAATTTCTCCCCATAAAATTTCACATACCTTGAAAAAACCTTAAAATTGGCTGTGGTCAACACAATGTCCGCATGCTCTGTAGGACTCGTATAAGTATTTTGAAGAAATTGAAACTGTCAATTAACAATGTGATTTTTTTATAATGTTATACATAAAGACGCGTAATCAATGTTTTATGGTTTTTGGGAGGCGTGAGTATACTGAAAAATTGTAATCTTTGTCAATATGTAATGATAATAGTTTTTGTGGTTGACCAATTAATATAACGATCGATTTTGGGAAATAAACATTACTGTTCGGTATAATGACCAAGAGACATATAATAGAAACTTTTGTATGTGTATTGCGTATAAAATTGACGTTATCGTGAATATTGTTAATTTTTTTCATTCAAAATAATTTTCCACCACTATCGTGAGGAATATCAACATACTCGAAAATAGCAAAATAATACTTAAAATTATCTGAAAAAGATTTAACCTAAAATAATGAGGTTTTTTTATTTTCATATAATCAGTTTTCACATAATTATCATATATTTACATATTTAGCTATCTTATGTAACGTTTTGTTACTTATATAATTCATTCAGCAGATTAAAACGTTAATTATAATTTTCAGTTAGGTACTATAGAAAATTCGCTATAAAATTGCATGCATCGCTCACTTCGCTCCACTATATAATTAAATTCTAATATTTTAGTCCTTAAAGTACGTGAAAGTCTATCCTTATTTTATAAAATAAACTTAGAACTACACGTATTTATTCACAATAATAAATCAAATTTTGAAGTTTAACCTTTTTTGTGTCAGATATAGCGTATATACCCTGTATATATATCTATATCTGTGATTTTTAAAGATAAAATAGAACCTTAGTATTTCTTTTAAAAGTATATTGAATATTGATTTGTTATGATTTTGTTTTTAATGGTCATATTATAGTCATATGTCTGCGTTTTCATATTTAAAATCATCCAATTTATCTATTTAACTACGTTTTAAGTTATGCAAGTTAACTCACTTTTGGCACTTAATCGGTTAAAGTGTAAAATCTTTCAAAGATAAAATCTTGAGGTTTATCTTTGGCTCGGAGAAAAAAGTGTAATCCTAGTGTATTCGTAAGTAAATATAATATTACTTATTTGAAAAAAATCGATTAAAAGATTGATTTGATCGATTAACGGAATTTGATTGAAAGGCTGAGATCGATGAATGGAAAGAATTTTCATTTGTGTAAATAACACTCATTTTAAATAAAGTGAAGCCTAAACTCTTTACAAAGTTAATATTATTAAACTGTAGATCGGCAAATGCACAAGAATGCCATGGAAATGAACTCAGCATATTTAAGAAGTAAATAGTTGACATATTAATTTATAGTACGTAATAAAGATGGTGCATGGTGTACTTACTATTGTATATTTATTTTTCTTATCTTTTCATTCAAAATATCATTACCCTCAGTTACATGTTTCTTCGGCTTTTTCTTGTATACAGTATTAGAGAAGTGGCTCTCCGTCGATTAACTGAAGTAATTTTAACCCTTAAAAATAAATAAATAAAAACTACAAAATGGTTTGAAAAATCATGCTTAACTTTATGAGTAAAATATGGAGGCGTTCTCAATTAAGTTTGATAAGATGTGCGGTATTTTTTAAAACATATTTTCTCAATGCACAATATTTCATTTTAACAGCAACAGCTCAATGTCTACTAGCTTGGCAAGCTTGTAAATAAACCAGACTGCAGATACGAACATGACCAAGAGACGGCTGAGTGTCGTTTTTCATTTTATTCTTTCGTTTCATACATATCGGATGTTGCGTTTTTCATACGAGTTCACGACGATAATGGGTTAATTAGGCAAGTATTAAATAACAATGAAATAAAAAGAAGTTGTATAACATTTGGTTGTTTACGTAGTTAAATTTGTAATATGAAACACAAAAAAATATTTATTTTGTATTGAAGTACAGATATATTTATTTAGTAGGTCATACTAAAAAGAGAGAGAGAGAGATAAAGAGAATTTTGTAAACCATTAATTAAATAACAATCCCATTTAAATGGTAGACGTCTTTAAAATTTCAACAATAATCGATATAATGTATTCTGATTCTCATTCAGTATCAATATTTTAATGCTTTACATTGTTCAGTAGAATATAATAAATACGCGTACAACGACGTCCGACTGGTTAAATATTTAACTACATACATATTTGAATAAAGTACTAAATAAATATGCTTGGGGTAATTGCGAAATTCGCAAACACCTTGGGAGGCTATATCAATAACGTGAGTATACCTAATTATAATAGTGAGTAATTTATAAAACGGTATTTTAATAAATAATTAAAAGGCTTTATTAAACAAAATATAAGTTTTATACATATTGTTTTTTTACAATTTTATAATTGTAATTTAATCATATTTTCCTTCTGCGCCATAATGACTAAGCGTTCACATTTAATGAAAGTCTTTTTCTTGAGATTAATATTAATAATAAATAATATAAATTTGTACACAGAGTAGTGGTTCAATGGGCAGCTTATTTGTTTGTAAATCTGTGGACCACAAATTTGAATTTCATACTAGATAAAATAATTTGTGCGCTTTTATATATGAATAATATAATGAACACAAGAGAATATATTTCAATTTAAATCTGAGTTATTTAGATTACAT
>JAPMAE010006883.1:591-12094 GCA_036584705.1 Rhyacophila sp. 25_7 | reverse complement strand
TCAAACAAATAAAAAAATTCGATGATATCTCACACACACTTTGTTTTATTTAAATCTAAAGATAGAAAGCGCTGAATGAAAGACCCTATAGATAAGAATTATCTGAAAATATAATCTAAATGAATTTCGAGACTCTGGGACCTGCAGAAACAAAAAGATTTTTTTTTCTTCACTACTTTCAGCCAAGACGAAAAGCAAATTATATATGATCAATACTTAGCTAATATTCTTGCAAGAGAAAGAAAAAATAATGTTAAATTTAATATTCACACTAATATTTTAATTAGTTTGATCGTTGAATCCAACGGTGTACATATAGGTTAGTTTCATATTGCAATATGTTAGTGAGAAAGAAAATCGATATATGTTGGAACACGATACATTTATTTTTGAATATTCATTTTTTCTTTATAATTAGAAAAGTTAAAATAAATATTATAATCGTGCCATGTTTTTTATTTGGATAACCAATCACAAAATAGTCATTTATTTAAATTTTATAATGCACCCATTCTGGTTATTGACACATATACGACTGTATAGATAACGTAAAAAGTGATCAGTTATGCGATATTTATGTAAACAATCATTGACTTGTTTGGGTGCTAGATATTGTAAATATTATTTTGTCAAATATATTAGATTTATTTAGAGTATTATTATTTTTATACAAATCAAAGATATTTAATCAGTGTATCGTTAAAAATGTCATAGTACGTAGCTTCTAGGTGTTTAAAATACGTAAAGATAAGTTTGACTTTAAATAAAAATAATTTGATAAAATGAGGTAATTTGCTTATAATATATGTACAAAAAGTATGTTCTATTGCAAATATTTTTTTATTTTAATATTTATCGAATATTTATAATTGTATTCTTGAATAGTTAAGTGTGTCATGTATTAGAATAGGTTACGGAACATTGTTTATATAATCATTATCGCTGAGATAGTTTAATAACTGTGTTTTTGTAGAGGTTTTTTTTAGTTATTGGTGACTTTTTTTTCAAATAATACATTTTAATTAAATATTTTAATATTTTGATCCAACGAATATTTCAAGTCAAGCCAGACAAGATTTTGTATCCTCGAAATACTTGATGGAGTCTCTTCCTCCTGGTGTCTCGCACCATTTAGGTCGACGAAACCTTGTTGCGGTAACAAAGGGGATCAAGGGTTACATACTTTGGTAAATTTCAGCTTGCCATCTCGCTGACTACGCACGACTCGCGGAATTTGCTCAAATATAAACGCACATACTCGTCTATCACCACGCTGCCATGTGTATCGCCTGTGTCTCCAGAGGGTAGCGATAGTCCTTATTATTATATAAGCATAACTAAAATATCCGCAACGTCAGTAGGATAACATTAAAATAATAACACATTTTTTTCTATTTTGTTATATAATACTTTATTAGTATTGATACAGATTTTGTCAAGTTTATTACTGTTTTTTACTATTATTAAATGAAATAGTCATTCTTTAATTTCAGATGATTGAATAAATCGAATATAACGAAATTGGTTTCAAATCCACGAGGAAAAAGTCAGCTATAAGAATCCCTAAAACCCTAGACCTTCGGCTCGTAAATCGCATGCGCTATCCACTAACCTGCAAGAGCAACTTAGAAACTACAGACATTTACCCAATAATAAATATATCTTCTCAATGTTTATTTTTATATACTCGTACATGCTACGCAAAATTTTAAAGATATTAATGGAATTATAAATCAATAATTCATGGTGTTACTTTTTTTATTTATTTTTTTATTTAACGTTTAACGAATGCAAAAATAAAAAAAAACTCATAACACATCTGACAAGAGTCACTAAATAGGGTAAAATAATATTAAAATATTAAATCTCACATTACGAAAATTATTAATTTTAACATACATATATTTGATATATTATGAATTATGACTTTTATCGATTCAAATTTAGCCATCTCATAAAATGGGACGCCGCTTGATCCAATGGCCGAAACATGTTTCACAAATGCTATTATCAAATTGCTATAACATTTAATAACGAGAGAGACGTGCTTCTTCGTGTATATTTAAAATGATGATGTTAATAACCTGTTTTTATCTTAAACCGATCTCGTTTCCATATTAGCAGGGACAGCTGAGTTATAAAACTGGCAGATATGAACATATTCAATATATTTATATGAATAAAACTGTTTAAACTTAAAAATGAATTCCAATATACTTTGGCATTATTTACTTATTTACTTTACCTAAATAAACAGTTTTCATGTTTTATTTATATACTTGCATTACAAATAATAAATGGAAGCTAAATACTGGTTAGTTTGTACTTTAACATTAATTAATTATGAACTTCTCGTTGAGTAAAGAAATTAATACTAAATTATTTATTTCTTATAATACCAGGGGACTGAAACTCCTACTTGGTTCACTTATAAACCATTACCACTAAAGACTTATCACATACTAATACTTATCTCCTCTCTTGATAGTGTGTAATCATAATACTCCATGTTACCTGATATGCCAACTAAATTTATTTAGACAAAAGAAATAATAATTTAAATTTATTAGATTTAAATAAGACGTTCGTTTTTCCTACAATTGCTTATTTGCAACACGTTAGAACAAAGCATGTGAAATAATAATATATTTTTATTTATTTGTACCAAACTAAAATATTTGCATACGAGCGATACAAATTAATCATCATCATGTTAACAACGTTGTAGTATTGATTGTCTGCTGAAATCTGACAACATAAAATGTTCCGTGTATTTATAAACACACTTCACTTACACACCATTCCAGTATTACAAATATTTCTGATTTCGGATTATTTCCCGAAATAACAGTTATATTAAAATTATGTATACATAGTAATTAAACAACTTCTAGTAAATACGAAATGATTAATTCACATATATTGCATACTAGGTAGTTTAAATTCGGGGTTCGTATCATAAAGGCGAAATTACAAAAATGGCTGTTTTGAGTTAAGTACTAAACTGACATTAAAAAATATTCTTTTAGTGATTTCTATCACTAACTGAATGAAACTATCTAAATAAAATATAGATAAATTTGGGTGAAACTACAATTGAAATGAATCGTATAAAAATAGAAATATGAAACGAAATATTTTTTGAAAACTGTTTTGTTCTTACTCTCGAAACTATGTTTTTGTAGTTTCACCCTTATAATGCTATGCACCAAAATTAATCAATACTATGAAAAAACTGTAATATATATTTTTTACAATTTTCTGTATTACAGAGAAAATATTTTTAGGTTACGTCGTGCATAAAATAGATTCTCTTGGGAAAAATCATGGCAATGACTAAACGGTTTCTTTATTTAGGATTATACTCATATTTAAAGAAAGTACAAAGGAATTGTATAAATATTATATTATATTATAAAATATTACATATCAATATGAAAATAATAAATCTATGGCATAAATATTCTTAATCCGCGCGTTGACGCGGATGTTTCTCTAGTCATGCAACTGTCGCAATAAATTTATATTTGTTTCAAATTCTCGTATTTCATCTTATGTAGTCGCGAAGGATAAAGAACAAAATTGCACATACTTCTTTGAAATGATTAGAAGTTTGCCGTGTTTGGCACACGAGGCGCACGGTGACTTTTGTATCTTCAAAAGTGAGCAACGGCACGTCAAATAATTATTCAAATTCTATATCACTATCTTTATCTATATTTTTAGGGTTGCGTAGCAGCATATGTTGCCATACAATGGTATTTTATGTAAATATATCCAAAAGTTTATGATTTAGCAACTTAAATATTAAAATTCATACAACAACAAATTTGAATGTATAAAATATTCCGTTTTTTATGTAATTTATTCATAATTTACTGATAACTCTTTAAAGATGCCGCTCATAAGCTGTTTATCATCGTGCATCGTTATTATTCTACTGCTAAATGAAAGCATCCTTAATTACGAGTATCTGTCAATTTTCTCAATTGTATATTCTTTTTCTATCATTTATTTAGATCATAAAGCTATTTAACTATTTAGTATATCAGATAAAACTGGATATTTATTTTCAATTACATACAAATTCTTTATTTTATTAAATTCAAATATCTTGCATATTATCAATATATTTAATATTCAATCAATATCTATTATAAATCATTAAATCCCTTCATATCTGTCTTATAAATATATTTACAATTGCAACATATTATAATTGCATATTTTGATACATCATATTTAGTATTCAACATTACTTAATAAAATATATTCAAAATAACTAATGTCTTATTTGAATATTATGACAAAACAGTTTTAAAATAAAAATAATAATCGTCTTACAAGATTAATCAGTCTTTATCTAGCCGGTAAATTTTGCGAAGTAGAAGAAGTTTTGTAGCCAGGATACGAACCCGAAACGGTTGAACTAATAATTGGACATTGTGAGATCCATATGCTTTGTTTGGGAACGGATATGGTTAAAAGAATAAAAACATACGCGTTTCTCGTGAACAAGCTTATTACAATAGTACACTGTTTAAGCATTTCCGTTAACAATTTAAAGTATTACGATAGTTAGTCACATTAAATATTCGTTCAATCTTTGTTCCATGTGATTTTTAAACCATTTTTTTGAAAAATAATAAACATTATATTCCAATTATATTCAAATGTGATTTTTATTTTCATACATCTTAAAATTATTTTTATACCTACATATCTATCACGCATAAGTAGATACTTGAAGTCTAGAAACACTTTATTTTATTTGGCTTGGTACTAAAACGCTCAAACATGTTTAATATTGTCTACAAATACTGGCATTGTGCATTGATTACTTATTATTAGCTCAGCAGTTATATATATAAAAAAAACTTTCACCAAAACAATGAAGAATATTGAATTATTAGATGAAAGCGACATTACTAAAAATTATACATATTAAAAGTTTTTGTTCATATTCAAATGAGAATATAATTGAAGAGATTTTAACTAGAAAAGCTTTTTAAATATTACTAGCAATACATTTTCAAAAACAAAATAAAAATTTGAATGTTTTGTATGTTTTTACATGTGTAGTAGCTGTAATCATATTTTAAATTTTGCTACTCTTATATCAAAGCTGCCTGTTATATTTATGTTGCGTGTACATAATAATATAACTATTTATAAAAAAAATCATAAATGTTTCATGCTACAAAAATTCTTGTGTTAGGCTTAATGAAGGAAATGAATAATTTTAAAACATGAAATATTTCTTTAATAACATTTGTTTAACTATCCCCTTTGCAAATGGTTGGAATACGTATTTTTTACTATTATACTTCAAATAATTTTATTATAAAATTAAAATAAATCATGATTATGAAAACATAGTATTATTTTCATTTGAATATGATTTATGGATCTATTTCGTTACATGAAAAATATCTATAATATTCAAAACTTTCCATAACAAATGAAAATGTTGTCTTTTTTTAATTGTAAGTTATTCAGATAGAAAAAATTATGTATTTAAATTAAGATTTTTTTTAATCCAGAAAGGAAACATAATTAGTATAAAAATAATCTCTATTTCAAAAAGTATACTTGGACTAATGAATTTTAAAAGTTTTCATTACTAAAACATTGTTTCGCGCCGTAAAAAATGGTATTTTATGAACCTTCTTGTTTTACATTTTCTATAAACTACAACTTTGAAACGTTCAATTTGAAAAAACAAATTGAAGGGTCAAATTTTTTGAATAGTGAGTGAGGGTTATAAAAAGATCATCATTATTTTTTGACACAAAAACTCATGAAAAATAAGCGCTATAATAAACTGTACTCACAAACATTGATACAATAAAAATGCACGCAAACTCACTTAACATGCTTCAATAATTATTAGCGATAGCTTTTTCTAGATGCCAAACTAACATGGGAAGTTACAGTGTTGCCGATTTGGGAGCAAAAATTTGATGCACAAACGTTTTGTCGATATAGCGTATGCCAAAAGCTGTCTTTTATTGTATATAGTATACTCATATAAAGCTGCCGTCTTATTAAAAATAAACTAAATTGATATTGAATTGCCAATTTCCATCGTAAACAATATTGAAGTGTCTTACGTTGCTTGACCAAATTTATCCTTGGTTGCTTAACCAAAACGTGATCAGCATACACACGTTGGTTTTTCTGATTATTACAAGTGTATATAAAACTACAAAGGTACCACACCTCTGTAACAACTTTCATTACAAAGGACCATTACTTGTCGATTTTTTTGTTATGTAGTCTTAAATAGTATAAATAATTGTCCTAAAAAATTAAGTAAATTTGCATTTTGATATTTTATGAAATCATTTCAAAACTAAAATGTAATTATTATTGATTTGAAATAAATATAACTAATGAAAATATACTCGTAAATGAATTTATCAAACAGTTTGATAGCATAAAAAGAATTTTGATAAAATTAGATTTTTTTGAATGCTAACTTATTCTAGAATCATAATATTATAAATATTACTACACATATGCAATACATACGAGTATTATGAATTATTGAAGCACAGTTGTTATAAATTATTATCATTTTCTGACAATTATTCAAAACGACATAAATTTGTATTTAACTAAAAAAAATATATTTTTTTACATATTTATGTATTTTTCAATAGAATCTAAAAATAAATTTAGTTTAATGTAACAATAAATAACCACAAAAAAAATCCATTACCGTAGATTAAAAATTTTAATGGGAATAACAAATCATCCAAATTAAGATTTGAACTAAATATTGTTAATATTAAATGTTTGTATAAATAAAATATTGAAATACAAATTGTTCTCTCTTTATGTAGCAGATTGCGCTATTGCATTTCAATTTATAATTCGCTTAGTATTTTAGTTAAATAAATCACGATAAAATATATGATTGCAAATAATTTGCATATCAATAGCTGGATTCTTAATGTTCAGTAAACAAAGAAAATATATTGCTTTTTCATTCATTTTGATATTTCTAATATTGTTAAGTTTATAAAAAATATAAATATTTGTAACATTTTAATAATATATAATTTATTTTGAGGAAAAAAAACTTTGAAATACCAAATTAGATTTTTTCAATTCGATTCGATCGAAAAAATATCTTTTAGCCGAAAACCATTTCTCTATATTGGAAAAAGAGTTACAAAAACATAGAAGGTTTATAAAGTTCATATCACTGACGCCACACTCAATAAGGTATTTTCAACCCCATTTACTTCTGAACTATAATAACTCATCAATCGTGTAAGCCTTCGTATTATAGTTTCTCTGCGGTAGTTGTATTAATTGCGATGTGAAATTGTTTTGTCTACTATTATTATGTTCGATATCTGTCTATTTTGAAACGTTATTTTGAACTAAAAAATTAATAAATATTTTATTCCCACTATCACATCGGTGTATCTGACAAGCAACAATTCTATTCACAAAAAAACAATGATAGATTACTCGTAGACCAGTTTCAAATTGTGTTGACATTATCTTACCGTATATTTATTAATCTGATATGATTTTTATGATATAGTAGTATAAAATTACTTACTGTAATCAACATCTGATAATGTTTTTTTATCCATTAATTATATTTTCCGTTTTTGAAGTAAAGAGTATATATATAGCAAAATATTTAAATAAAAGACTACGAAATTTTGAGGTACTGAAAAAGGTAAAATATTACAAAGAAAATATGCTAAGTGGAAAAAAGCGATTAAAATACTTACTGTCTACTTTATAGATATAACATGCGTTGTATAAATTAACATACATTTATTATATACGTATACAAAAGTGAATGGAAATAATATAAAAAATTCTTTTCACTCTTGTAAAAAATAGTTTATTGTGTTGACATTTAAAACACTGTATACAGGAATATCTGTTTTTGTATTATTTTTTTCAGCAAACTCGCATAAACTTTTTGAGATTACAATTATGATATTGACCTAAATAAAACCTAAAAAATAATTGAAAGTCTTACGTATTAGTTTTTATTTTGTGTTTGTTCATTTTCACATTTTTTGTTTAGGGTTAAATATTATTATTAGTTCTTCTCTTATTTTTACGGTACTTTAATAAACTATATAAAACTACATGTATAGTGCGAATTAATTACTTATATCTGTTTATTTTTATTATCAAAGAAATTATCTATATTTTTAGGATAAGGTTCAAATTTATACAGGTTAAATTTCGTCATATATATCGAAATAATGAAAATTAAACAAAAACTAAATAGTGTCGGAAGAACGCAGATATAAACAGAACGAAAACATTTCGGTGTAATACTTAAGTAGTTTTACTTACTAACGATGCTTGCTGTGATAGTATTTAGCCTGTATTTGCACACATGCGATAAAAGAGATAAATATACAATAAAAAATATAGCAATGCCGTGGTTTTGGGAGATTGCAATGGTATAAAAGAAAATACGGATTCAAAAAACAAGGTTAATTAAATATTTTTATTCTTTATTTATTAATAGTAAAATAAAATAATAAATGACATTAAAAGTACATGAATATTTTGACACTATATAATGCAATAAATCAATAAAATATGATTACATATAAAAAATATTTAGAAAATAATTTTTTAAAGTTTTATAAATATTCTTTAAAAATCAATTTATAATGATCAGTGAAAAATGTATAAATAAATTATGCAATTTTTTAAATAACATATTTACATGATATTTTTTTATAACTTAATGGTATAGATTTTGATCACAGAATTGCTTAACTTAATTTAATTATTACATGTATATTTTTTCGGATTATAAACAACTATAATAATTTTTCACATTTAATACTACTCACTTAAATGACAACTACATTATTTTTATGTGATGGACTTGACTTTTGTTTACTTTATTTTTTCGCAAAATTTTCACAAGATTTAAGTATTAATTTTTAAAAAAATAACTTTTAAGCGATTTTTGTTATAAATAAAAAAATATCATTTTCTAATAGTTTTTATTTTAAATAGTATTACTTTCCGAGATCCAAACAGAGAAAATGCGCCTTAAAATGATAACTGATGGTTGAATAATATAGTTCATTAAATCTTTTAAAGAAAGTCGGGGGTGAGATGATGGGGAGTCTCCCAGCGCCTTGTTAAATATGACTTAGGTCAGCGAGTCCTTTATTAATTAACTCAATATTAATGAAGATTTTTTTGTAGATGATTTAAAAGTCTAATGAAATATAAAACGTAGTGGACCTTTAAAATTCACCAAAAAATACGTTTATTGTTGGTGCATAATAAAAAAACCTGGCTGATTTTTGTATCGAGTCAAAAAATATATTTAAAAACCTTCATGTTTAATATTACTTTCAGATATTATCAAAAATTCATCATTCTATTTTTATGAACGAAGCCTTCAACGATACCCAGAATTTTTACCTCCAAGTTTATGCAAGCATTTTATTAACGTATTGAGACTACATCTGAAGAGAGTCACGTTACATACAATCGTGTTATATAAATATCAAATAGAATACATAACGATATTCAATTCAATTGGCAAAATGCACACCAAATTTATAAATTATTTATTTATAAAGTTATTTTTTTTAATTTAATTAGAATGACAAGTTGCTTATCTTTGATTAGAGATCAATACACTCTTTTTCTGATTCTTGACATTTTTGTTGAAGAATTAAGCACTAGATTTAATTTTAAAGCATATATGATTTTGGATGCAGGACTTGGTCCCTGGTAATAAAGTGATGAATATCAAACAATCCTAAGCTGATGCCATGCTGCAATGGTTCACACATTTCATAAACCTTTCACTCATTGAATATAATATTTTTAATCAAAATTATTCTTAATATAAACAAAAAAATTAAATCAATCAGCAAATGTTACATAAAACCATATTGCTACTAATATGAATTTTGATATAATATTCACTTATTGTTTTTTTATTTTATTTTGAGATTATTTAGGCATTTTTATGAAACCAACTTATAAAACCAACATTTATATCAGTCACATTATATAAATAATCTAATGAATACATATAAATTTTTTTAATTCTCGATAATCAACTATAGTCATATTTTTGTTAATTTAAAAATTTCAGTCTTCAAAATTATTTTCATTTTAAACCATACTATATATATATATATAAGAAACTTTAGCAATATTAGTGCTTTCAACTTATAAAACTCTCTTTAAAATATTTTATAATATAATTATATTTTGTTATCATGTTTTCAAAAAATAAAAACGTTATGTGGTAAAATTGAAATGCGTATAATTTTAATTTTTATTACATTATTGTTAATTTTAACCACCTTTTTATAAAGATTAACGATTAAATTAAAAAGGAATGCAATATTATGAAATGTATATGAATGGTTACAAATTATCATTACAGTGTGATATTTTAAATTGAAAAATATTATCACTGACACGATTCATTGCATAATGATACATAATAAAAGCTTAACATAAAATTTAAATGTTTGACATTAACGTTATCTTGTTATATTTCACTGTACGGTACTGAATATTATGAATATATTATTATCATCTATTTGGTGGTAATATTGGAACATTTAAAATATATCGATAGTTAATTACAATCAATGCATGTCAAAATCGGACACTTTATTATAAGAAATGATCCAAGTTCAGAGTATTTTTAAATATTTAATACAATAATTTTAAATAATTAAATTTAATGTGAATGCCAAAAACATACCAAATTAAAATTATCATATTTTATTAGCACGTAGAGCAAAATCATATTATTATTCTAACTATTCAAGGAATACCATAACTGTATTTTTATAAATAAAATAATCTTTATTTATTTTAAAACACCAGTTTAATTTTTTTAGCCAATCTTAAGCGACAATTTAATTTATACGATTATTTCTCGTATCTAATTTTGTAAATTTAATATCGATATCATTCATTTCAAGTAAAAAAAATTCACAGATTTTTGTAAAAATAAAATACTTTTCTTATGACCGGCACTAAGATTCATACACTGTATTCGTCACCAGTATTATTCATTTTCTTAATGTTACTTGATTCTTCGTTTTCATTTTGAGGAAACACGTACAGCTCCATTACATATTTATCAGAATTTTCGGCAATGCAGCAATCAGAACTTTTATTTAATTTGTTATAATTATCTGACCCACTTCCACTTGGATTATCTGCCGATGTTAAAACTCCGTTAAACTTATAACTCGTTATTCTTCCAGGAGTATTATTTAAGCTTCTGTCGTCCGAGTTAAGACAGAACGTAATCGAATTTCTCGTACTGTTTCGCTGCTTTTTATTATTATTATTGACCGGGTCATTTGCCGAATGGACTCCGCTATTCAGTCTTCTGTTATGTAGATTTGGGTGGTTACATATTAGTTTCGGTTGGCCACCTGTGGTCTGTGAGCTCGCTGAACATTGCAGAAAGCTCGGCTGGCGAGTTGACCTTCGCCAATCGTATGTC
>JAPMAE010006880.1:0-12099 GCA_036584705.1 Rhyacophila sp. 25_7 | reverse complement strand
TCTTTAGTCTGCTTGCGAGCTCCAGGGTCATCTCATTGTTTTCGGAAATATTGGTACACATACGACCCAGAAATATTTGAGCCGATCATTGACTGAACCGATTAAGTGCCAGAAGCGAGTTAACTCACAACTTAAAACAGAGTTTGCTAGACTAAATTGAATATTTTGAATGATTTTAAATGTAAAAATGCATAGATAAGATTGTTAATATGATCATTAAAAACAAAGCCATGACAAAGAAACATTCGATATACTATTAGAAGAAATATTAAGATTATATTCTTGTTTAAAAATTCACAGCTTGCTGGGTTGTAACGTACTATCTGGCACAGAAAAGGTTAAAACCATTACTTACTCGTAAAAAACAACTGTTGCAAAAATCTTAATACTGTGAAAATCCCATATAATTTGGTAACTCTAACGAGATTTTTTACTTGTACATAATTTAAACAATATTTTTTTATTCTGATGGTAATTGTCTAACTATGATCAATAGTTAATTTTAGTTTTACAATTATTTTAGTCGGTGCCTTTACCTGCAGAAGCATGTCACTGTCTCCTCGACGTCCAGCGGCAGTACGAGGCCCCTGGTGGGAGGGGGGCCGACGCTCGTGTAGCGGACGCCGAGGGCCCTCGCTGCGGTGCTCCTCCCGGACGTGAAGCTTCCAAACATCGTTGAAGGCCACATCGTTCGCCACCCCCGCCACTTGCCCCACCCCGGCCACCTTCGCCGAGCCCTGTGGAGCTTTTCGCACACACCGATGACGGCGGCCGCACCACACCACGCTACTTTATATTGCGTCCTCGCTGAATACTATTTGCGAGGTAGTACACTGAATCTCTGATACTACACTGATATCAATAAAAAAATGGTTGCTTCTACTTCGATCACAAGCTTTCAATTAGACAATGAACCCACGCGTAGAATAAAACGAAACTGCACGATTCGACCTCTCCCGTTCGCTACAAGTAATCACAGAGGTTTTTATAAACTAGTAAATTCTGAATCTTAAGAAGCCAATGAGAACCTCAAAACACAAACCGCTGTTAATGCTAGTTTTTTATACCACTTATTCCACCAATACCGCTATTATTTGAGTAAGAAATACTATAAATATATCGTCGGTACACTGGCAGAAAGCGTTAAGTCAAAAATACTATTTAGAGAAAATCAATTTTCAAAGTTTGAGTCTCTTACATACATTTAACTATATGTTAGGACGGCTAGGACGTTTAGTTGACGTTTATATCCAGAATTAGAATATACCTAAAACCTTTGATATGTTTTGCCAGTAACGAACTATTCAATATCGACTGAATAGATAGTGACATTTAATATTACAGAAAAATTACAGGTTATATGGCTAAGCTCGTGTTACTAGTTGATAGGGCGTAGGCAAAATCTACCAAACTGCATTATTAGATCATAACGGTAATTTTTCGACTTAACGCCTTTTACCGGTACTTAAGTATATAAGTAATGAATATATAAGAATATGTAAGTAAATGAAGCCGCCGTATCGAACTGTGTCTAGATTTTGAATCCAAAAGTCTGGAAACAAATTGTGAACGCGCCACAGCGACTTCCCCAAAGTCGAGAACGCCAAACCTAGTGCACGGTTTTAAAATACCCCAAGTTGTCAATAACAAAATAAACAATTATATTTCTACGGGTTTATATACCTGGACGTGAGAGGTAAACTACAATACGAGTATGTTGATTTTTTGCAAAATTGAGATGTTGAAATAGTATAGTATATCTTGCGACGCTCTTTCCAATGATATACTCAATTATGTATTAACTCTATTAAAAGAATATAAAGAAAGGAATATTACATTATGTTATATATTATCCAAGGGAAGCAACACCAAAACGATATTTAACAGCCATAGTAAAAAAAGCCATTTTGACATAGTGTAGTTTTCCTCCCAGGTACGAATATGTTAGTGAGTGTTTTTATAGGAAATAAAAAATCATCGTTATATATCATTGGAGAAAAATGATGGATGCCAGGGTGGTTTCACGGTGTCTGAGAGTAGGTCTTGACCCGCGGGCCGTTGTTTTATGACACCTGCATTAAATTAATGGACTGGCAAAAAATACTTACGTTCTACTAATATACAAATGGGCGTACGAGTCATACATTTTACTGAATTCATTTTAAGTCACAAATTCATTGCGCTATTTGACAAAAGGTTTCGCTAAGAATTATTTAGTTGCGATTTTAAAATGAAAAGAATTATAACGATATTAGTTATTAAAAATATAAAAACACTTCTCATAAAACTATGCTATATTATATAAATATTACTTAAAAC
Source organism: Rhyacophila sp. 25_7 (assembly GCA_036584705.1). Lineage (NCBI taxonomy): Eukaryota > Metazoa > Arthropoda > Insecta > Trichoptera > Rhyacophilidae > Rhyacophila > Rhyacophila sp. 25_7. Next base: position 9,780 of record JAPMAE010006880.1, on the reverse strand, counting down.
ACCAGCATTGCCAGAATTGCATTGCTAAATATCGATCTGGCAATTTTGATGTAAAAATGCACCACGGTTGATTACGATAAAACAAAGAGATTAATCAAATTCAATAGGTGTTTAACGGTAAGAGACAGTATTGAAAATTATAACATAACGAAGTTGAAGTTCGAAAATTATTCAAAACATCTTGAACACGTTAGTTAATCCGATAGTATGCAATTATTCTCTGGCTGGCTCAATAAATTCCTAATATATATGTAAAAATAATGCCTACACTAAAAATCAAATTAAATATTTTAATGTACATGCATCTGAAAATGTTACATATTCGTATATTTTTAAATTATTATTAACACAATTAACTTTTCACTCACTAACACAAGGCGCGATTATTTTATTTTATTATGAATCGATTGTATTGAAGGTCGCTTACGCGACAATAACCGTATTCGTTTTTAAACGTAATCTAAAGTTAACTATTATGTTTACTTGTGACTTTGAATTCACAGTTCAAGTATTAAATCGCTGAGAAAAATTAAAGAAAAAAAAACACACGCAAATCTACGTCTGAGCCGGCGTCCGCAGCAACGGTATAACACAAACAACGAAAAAAAACCTGAGAACGAAGCGAATTGCCACTGTTTACAGAATAACGTCACCTGATTATAAAAGCAACTCACTTAGCACACTTTTAAGGCGATTTCTTTCACGGAAATATTACGTACTCTTCGACCGATAGTAGCGAGCGCTGGAAACGAAATATGCTTTATTGCAAACATAACAGACGGTCCACTTCTTTAGATTTAGTTTCGCCACATATTTGGATTATTCGATTGCGGAGAATGAATTAAAAACGACACGAAAAAACCCGCCAAATGTGTGCCAAAAACACGGTTAACAGACTTTATACGAAAGAAAGCTGGCGACCTTGGCTATGTAATTTTTAGATTTCGTTATTATTCTTCGGTAAAAAGCGCCGGTGTGTTATTTGTTAATTGGTTTGCAACACCAAGCGTGGTTAGGAAGCAATGTTAAAACGCTAAAACGAGATACTATCATTCACTCGAAACTGGGACAGCCATATAAAAATCGCGTTTCAGACATACTTAATTTACTGAAAGAATATCCGCGCTAAGTAAACACCCGCGCAATCTGTGGAATCGGATTGGGTAACGGCTAGCCACTGCGAGATACGAGACCAAATGCAATTAATACTACGTGATTTTGTCTAGTGAGTCATAAGACACAGTCAAGTTTATTTTCCTATCACAATATTAAGCATGTCGAATTATAAAAAAACGTATATAAAATAACAATAAAATTCGTCAGTATACTGGCAAAAGGCGTTAAGTTAAAAATGACCGTTTTGACTTAATAATGCAGTTAAGTAGATTATAGCACGCTCTATCATTAGGTAAAACAAACTTAGCTATATTCCTTGTACGTTTTCTGTAATATTAAAATCTGACTATTACGTCGATATTGAATATTTTATTGCTAGCAAACACATTAAAGTGACTAAAGATTATTTGGCGGATCAGATTAAGTGTTTCTAGGTATATTCTAATTCTGGAAAGAAACGTCAATAAGACTTACAGTCCCAGTTGGCCTAATATACATAGTATAATTAATTGTATGTATGAGACTCAAACTTTAAAAATCGATTTTTTCAAAACAGTATTTTTTTACTTATGCCTTCTGCCAATATAACGACGAAATATAATTTTATAATTGAATAGTATTCGGAACCGGAAACGATGTGTTTTTTTAAATATTTTTATAAGCGTAGTTAAATAATACGAGTCCGACAAAAACATGTCGAACTTAGAGGTACAAGATACTAGGATAATAGGTTATTACGACCATAGATATCACTGGTATGGGTTCGTCCATTAACCACGTAACGTTTATTCTTACATTTTAGCCTCCCCCTTCACATCCTCTCGAAGGTTACGTAACTTTCCACATAAATAGGAATGAAAATTACGAGATTGCAAATAAAAAAGGATTATGTAGCAATAAAAAATAATCCGCACCCCCCTAGTAACGCCATGTAGATGTTAGTAGTCACACCTCCTTTCATCTCAAGAGCGTTAAGTTGGATTATGGACGACCCCCATGGTGATCAAAATTTTGTAATAATTTTTGGTTACAATGAGCCTATTTCAGCAGCAAATTCCAAAAAGTATGCAAACATTCTTAATTGATAGAGTGATTGAAAACTCAAATTTTCCGTATACTCAACAATGGAAATGGTCATGTTAATAATAATGCACTGTAATAATAATATTTGGGTCATTCTATTAACTTAAAAATTCCAATGATTTTAAACATTCGATTGTACGCAGATTACTTTACGGTTATTTTAAAGCAGCTTCATTAACGAATTAAATATGAGGCGTGTATTTCCAAAGTGAACTTATTCCTCTTCAAAAAATTTGACAATAAACATACGTAATGAATTATTTTATTTCTTATTTCAATAAAAGAATATGAAACATATTATCCACAATGATTAATTACACTTAGTTTTGTGGTTGTCTGTACTTCTTAACACACACATACATATTGTAGTATCTGTATGACTTAAAAAATACATAGGACCGCGCGCATAGATAAATGAGTACTGCTATAATAATATTAAATTAATTAGTGGTAGAGAGATTGATGTTCTACTACCAAAGAATCAAGGAATTTCAAAATGTATAACGATGCAAAATGCATGACTTAAAATAAGAAAAATGGCTTTCCTGAACATTTCAAGAATTGGTATCGCATACGTATGTTTTTCCGAATTGATATGCACGTAACTATGACGGCCGGTAACAAACGTATTTTGACACTTTAGATTTGCTTCTAAAGCAAGAGGCAGTATCCAGTACTGTAACATTATTAATGTGTCACGAATTTACCTAACATTGGCAGGTACAAAGAAGCACGTTTATTTTATTCACTTAAGCAGAATGCATCACAGAAAACCGGCTTATAATTGATTGTATCACTGCAAAATTGCGACTGAACAATACGGAAAACACTGAATGTAATAAAGTTAGTCACTCTCCGCAAACAGGTGATTTCAAGCGATGATAACGCGGCGTGTTTGAATATCGTGCGTTATCAGTAAAGTAGAGACGCGACTATACTCAGCCAATCGCCGATTTAAAACAATGCGATACCTAAAATCATGCTCCCACTCAGAAAGATAACTTATCTAAGAGTCGTAACAGTCCACACCACCTGTGGACATGCATGCGAGTACATACAGCCTCACCGTTAGTTTCGCCACGACGACTGCTTCGTTTATTAAAATTGTGTCTACGAATTGATTTATTCTAATGTTATTATTTATACTCGTATTATGAACACTATATCAACGGTCGGCAACCGATATATGCTAAATAAAGAATATGGTTATTGATTTGGAGGATTAGACACGGCGCATGCACGGCCAAATGTAGAGAGCGTTATTCTTTCTTTTAACAATATCCGCTCCGAAACGAACCATATGGATCTCCACAATGTGAATATTGTTTTTGACAGTTTTTTACGAGTAATAATTGTCAATTGTCAACTCAATCGTTTCGGGTTCGTGTCCTATCGTCCTTCATGTCGTGAATAAACATAAGAAAACTTTTGTAACCAGCGCAGGCCTCGAACCCTTGATCCCCGCTTGCTAGGCGTAAGCGCTATTCACCAGCCTAACAAGGGAGACTACGCGTTTTTACGAAACCATTATGTTCGCTCTAAATAACGAACTGCGGCTAAATCATAGACTCGCATTAACTACAGAATCTCTATATCTTAACTCGATTGAATCTAAACACAATAGATGCACAGGGCACCTCACAGAATTAGATGATAAAGCAACTGTTCTTTATTAATTTCTTATATTAACATTAGTTTTCGCACTAATGTGCATCGTGATACCGTCCAATACGGCTCCACTACTGACAGGCTTATGGTCATATGTGGGGAATAAAATATTTTATTCGTGTAAGTATCAGAAAGGCAACTGCGCATAATCATGATTGCGTGTACTGTTGGATCAGTGGTGGGTCCTCAAAAATCTGAGTTACACGATCGATTTATAAAGTGTTATTGGAATACGCCAGGAAACTTTTTGGTGGTATACCGTCCCGTGTGGTTCCGCTGCCATTTAAAATAACATATGAGGAAAAACTTTTTCATTTATACCAAAGTCAGGAAGGCTACTGTGAACAATCATGGTTGCGTATGCTGGAGGTTTAGTGGTGGGTCTTGAAAAACCTGTACCAACTCGATTAAATATATTCTATGAAGCCTCTAACTATTACCGTATAATTGAAATGCATGAATATATGAAATGATTTTTTTAGGCACAGACTGGATTAACCCTTAAGCAAAGTAGGCGCGTGCTTAGTCATCAGGGGAAGTGGGGGTACCACATAATTTTTTCACAGTCGAACTTATCATTCAAATTACTAAATTAATTGAATTCATAGACAATTTCCAAATTTAATAAAAAATTAATACATTGTTCTTATAATGCGTTCTCTCATATGTATCATATTTATCCTACAAAATAAAGTACAACTTCGCAGATTGGAGCTATAGATATTTTTAACAAGTGTAAGGGGGCACCAAAATTAGTTAATGCTTATGGCATCTAAGGGTCTTAATTCGGCTCTGGTGTTGGTTCAACACTTTTTCTCAATATCCGCTCCGAGATGGAGAATATGAGACCGTCACAATGTGAAGATTTTCTTTGTAGAGTAGTACTTTTTACAAGTAATAGTTGTAAGTATTAGCTCACCTATTTTGGATTAATGTTCTAGCTACAATTACAAATAAACAAACCTTTGAAATATTGTGACGATCACAATATATTAAATATACAACGTGAAATAATGAGAATCATCTTATGTATGGATTACCAAATATATTAATTTTAATTCTATATAGCTAGAACTTATCTACCGATTTATTTTAGTTTATAGAAAAAACATACTTTTTTATACTTTGGATAGATACGAATTATGAATTTATACATAAATTTAATGAACTTTGCATGCACGCTGTATCACGAAGGTGAGAAAATAATTCATAGCTATAGCTACAACAAACACACAATACGCAATCTTTTGTCGCTTTATTGTTTTATATGATAATCCAACTGATTTCGAAACAATTTACGTAAATGCTTAACATGAGCATCCTCCGTCACAATGAATATTATATAAGAAGACATTGGAGTAAAAATCGTTTAACACGAAACTCTGGGGACAGAAATATATTAGAATATACACCTATCCTTCGTTTTACACTGAAGATAGGTTCCTTAGAAAACCGTGTAAATCGAAATCATAGATTTTATACGAAAAACCGTGTAAATTGAAAACAAACTAAAATGTGCATAATGCAGTCATTTATTTTAACGTTAAATAAAACTAAATATATCTTAAAAAACATAAAAATAACAGTCTATTCATAAAATGACAAATATGTAAAGGTATATATATGTATGTGTAATTCATTTTACATATAGAAACAATAAATATAAATTTAAAAAAATAATTATGTACTGTTATCAATTTCGTAGACTATCGATCTTTTCTTTGTGATTGGTATGATGTCACTTTCATCACTCGATAGTACTTGATGCGATTCAAGTTTGATGTTAGATGAATTAGAAACAATTTTAAATTGGCGAACCTTGGTATTGCAATCCGTAATTAACAATTGTGTTTGGTTTTTGGTAAAATCTTTATAGTCCTCCTCATATTGAGTTAAGCGTTTATTAATATCTCCCTGAAATAGAAGAGGTCGTTCAACATTCGGGTCATTTTGTAGAAAATGATTGATCCAATTTTCACCCTAATTCAAGTCCCTCACATGTGACTTTTATTGTGAACACAACTATTTAAGACTCCCTTTCATCAGGATCACTGTAACGATCAGTTTTACACAATTTTTTTGTTTTTTTTAAACCCCATATTTTAAAAACCATGTAAAAGTGAAATAGTGTAAATAAAGTACCGTTTAAATCGAGGGATATGTTAATTATATAGAAACATTAACGTTTTTGATGCCATAGCATATTTTCTTCATAAACTAATATTGTATTACATCTTTATATCAAAATATAGGTTTATAACAGATCATCTGAAAATGAAAAATTAAACGTTTCCACTGCCGACAGATTGAAATATTTTCTCTGAGAAAGAATGATCGCATTTGTTGACAATTATATTTACATTACCTACCTAATGAAGTTTGTGGGAAGCGATAATCTTGTACTCATTGTTGTTAACCTTTTCTGTGCCAGAGGCAATGTCACAACCCGGCTAACTGTGAATTTTTTTAAAAAAATAGAACTTTATAATATTTCTTTAAAAAATAAATTGAATGTTGGTTTGTAATGAATTTGTTTTTAATGATTATATTATAGTCATATCTGTGCGTTTTCATATTTAAAATCATCCGAAATATTAAAATTTGTCTAGCACACTACGTTTTCAGTTGTGAGAGTTAACTCGCTTCTGGCACTTAATCGGTTAAAAAAAACTGAGCCAATAAATTAGTGAATGCGATAACCGGTATATTTAATTATTCTTTTGAGATGCGAACTCTCATCTTAAAACTAAAAATAACATATATTTTTGCATGTTATATTTTCTTTCTCGTTCATCATTTGGCTCATAATAGCACTCGAGTATACATTTAATTTTCCTCGAAATCTTTTCGTGTTAGAGCGAATTTCATAAAAATGTATGAAATCATATGGTATTTTATTTCATGTGCTTTGATGTTTCAAAGATTCCCACTGTTATCATAGTTCAGTTGTATATAGCCTGATTAAATCATGTGATCATCATCAAATTTAGTGACTGGTACTCGTAAAGTAGTAGCGACTGTAGTGGAGCAATTTCAAATCAATTATTTCTTTCAATTTTAGTTAGAAACATACAATTACACTAAAATCAGTATCACCACAAGTTATTGTACGAGCATGCATCTAAAAAATCAGTTTTTCAGTGATCAGATTAGATTAATAATATACAAATATAATTCGACTGGTAGATTGTAATCTCGAGTTTCGTTACATTTATGCTGTGGCGGACGTCACAGTCATGATTTCAATGGTCGTGCAAACAAAGTGTTATGTAACAAATTTTTTTTATTCATCGTTTATATAGTACGCATATGTATCAAGTAATTTCACAATATTGTCATTTTTAGGTATTGTTGAAATATTGAAAACATCACACCGTACACGACTATACATGAACATTTATCAATAAACATGAGTCTATGCCCAACAGAATATAATAAATTTGTTGTACTATGCAAGTACAGTAGAACCTCAGTATAATGAACTTCGGATATAACGGACAAAATACCTGGTCAAATATGAAAATTGTTAAAAACATCCATTTAATATTATACATGCTTAATCCAAGTGTCACTGCTTGTAAACCAGAGGTTCATAAAGATTTCTGTCCCATAGACCACTTGTCGAATTTTCTTCCTCTGTAGACCCTCTACTTTAAATGCAATACTAAAAAATAATATCGCGACCATAACGCACGGAAGAAACGTTTTGATTGGGATTTCTCGAGGCCAACTGGCCTAATCACATTCAGGCCAGAGGTTTGTTTAAGAAAAACGCGTAAATTTATTGCCTAGGTTGGATTATCAGATGAAAGTGGGAGAGTGAGTCAATTTTTATTGTTAAGCAACACTTTATTTGAAATCTCGTAAATTTCATTTATATTTTAAAGTGGAAAGTTACGTAACCTTTGAGGGAGGGCTGGGGGAGGTAAAAACATAATAAAAAACGATATGTAGTTTATAGACGACCCCTAAGCACTGTATAAACCAACCAACAGAGGGTATACATGCGTGTCAATTTTACAGACGGCGCACAAGCGTGCGGTGCGGTGGATAATTAGACCGTACATAAGGACGAAGCAAGCCACATATGGCCCGCCGCGGGCCACAGGTTGACTAATTCGGGTTTACAAATAATGGGGCGCTTTATAATTAGGGTAATAGTAAAGGTCTACAGATGGAAAAGATCACGTTTTCTTAGTTAATTCTTGTACGTGCCATATTCAATATATGGCATTTAAAATACCATCACATCATGTTTAAAACAGTCATCCATTCTCCAATTCATCAACCGCCCCAAGTGAAGATGATTCAACTCACTTCAAATAAATTATCAATAAAATATCATGTATCACTGGAGTACAGTAAGACTAGACACGATTTGCCCGCAATAAACAACCACTGTATGTCATTATATTTTGTTGACACATATTATTAATAAAATTAAAGAGAGTAAGCAGATACTGTGTGTTTAATACAACACAATTTTCTATGTGAACACTTGTGAGTTAATGCTCTCAACACACTTAGAACGAAACAAGTTAATCAACAACACATACTCGTACATGTGTGCAACACCGCTGAATCAACAAACGCCACTGTAAATTAGCCCACGTCAAAAATTTTCATATATGTCGACGGCATTGTAAGAAAGTCACGGGCTTACGATCGATATAAATTTAGTGCGTATGATATATTTTGATTGCAGTAAAGGCAATTCAATCAAACCAGCTGATGAAAAGGCAGCTCAGCATTTTAGCAAGGTTTAGGACGGCGTAACGTCACACCGGGTTAGCTAAAATTGAGAGGTTAGCGCCGACCGCATAGTAAGTAAGCCGCGTGCTGAACTGACAGAGTGAAGAAATCTATATTATTATTTATTTCGACAGGGCGCGGGGTCGTTTCGTGAACGTCGGAGGCCGGGGGTTGTACGGAAGCACCTCAAGGTCCGCGAGGAAGCCATTTCTCGTAGGTGTAGGTCGTGCGGTATGCCAGAGCTTCGTAAACTTTCCGGTGTAAAATGCATACAACATTACAAAAGTTACTCGGGAGCATTTATGGCATTAACTAACCATGAACAAACATTATACTATATTATTTTATTCAATTTTTTGTATAAGTGTTGCTTTAGAACAATCTTTCATGTGACTTCACTAATTGTACAGTTAATATACGCCTTCAATTATGGAACTGTTTTAGACCGATTATTAAAAATTTGAGACTCGAACAAAATATTTTTACATAAATACTTAAATTATTGTAGAGAAGATTAACTGTCGCAAACGGTATGTTATTGTATTGTTAACGCGATGGTCAAAATTAATGAGTTAACGTTTGAATTGGTTCCTCACGCACCCTATTAGCCAGATTTAGCCCCCTCGGATTATTTTCTGTTTCCAAAGTTGAAAAAATTGTTCGGTGGTAAAAGATTTACCAACAATGAAGAGGTGGAGTTTGAGGTTGATGGCTAATTTGAGAATATCGACGATTCTTACTATAAACAGGGTGTCAAAGCTATTGAGCATTGCTGGGAAAATTGTATGGGTGTATTGAGCTAAAATAAGACTATGTAGAGAAATAAAAGATATTTTCCAGCATTTTTTTTGTGTTTTCTTTGTCAGGTCGGGTACTTCTGGGACTACACTCGTAATATGTATACCAGTTAATTGTCCTAAATCGGAGGTCGCAAGTTCGAAGCTATATACACAATGTGCATATGAATCTTGGAGAATGATGGCGGAACCTTTTTGCGTATGATTCAAAATTTAGTTTTTATTGTTGTAAACATAAAGTTTAAACAGTGGCTGAAATAATTCACATTGGCCGTAATACGATCTAAAAGAATGGTTTATTCAATGAAAAATTTAGCAAGCCTCAACACCCACGTTTAAAAAAATTACGTTTTTGATGAAAATT
>JAPMAE010006874.1:0-10814 GCA_036584705.1 Rhyacophila sp. 25_7 | reverse complement strand
ATCTGGGTAATAATGTCGCTATCTTACAGTCAATCATTTTTCCTAAGCGTGATCATGTGATGTTTATAATAAAACGTTTAATGAACTTAAAGTCAATAAGTCAACCAAACTTATTTTTGTAATAAAAACGATTAGTATTTTAAACAAGTTTCATACAATAATTTTGAGTAAAGTATAGCACATTACTAGTGATATAAATACCGAAAACTTAAAAAAATTGCTACATTTAAATAATGAATTTATTTTTCTAATTTGTTTTCTCAACTTTATTGGAAAACTTACAAGAATAACGATTTTGTTATTTATCTACTGCAGGGGCAGGCCAATCTCTTGGCTATCAGGCCTCATTGCGGATGAAAATTTGACAACGGGCCACATTAAAATAAATTTAAATCAATATTTTAAAATCAAAATGTGTGCTTATTGTGCAATTTAACAAAAACATTGAATATTTGACCGGATACGATCTCAAACCCAACTGAAAATGTTTTTTTTATTGTACATATAGATTATTTAAAATTAAAGTAGTTTATAAAATGCTTTGCGGGCCGGATAGAGTTTTGGGATGGGTCGGGTCGGCCCGCGGGCCGCCATTTTCCCAGTCTTGGTATAATTTATTACTAGTGATATAAATAAATTGCTACATTTAAAATAAACATTTAACTTTTTTAATATATTTTCAAAAGACTTACTGGAATATCAATTTCGTTAATTATCTACTGTATATACGTCTTATTTTATATATCGGGTTTTATTTAATTAAGATTATATCCTTTGTGAAAAGCAGTAATATTTACATACTCGTATCTAGCAAGTATTTTTCCACAATATATATTTTTAAATCAAGAACGATATTATGATATTTTAACCGTTTGAAAATTCCATTACAGAAGAATCCTTAACGTTTCGAGTTTTTACTCATTTTGTGGAAAAACTAATGAATATTTTTTACATAATTTAATCGTAAATTTGAAAAAATTTGTTCTGTGATTTCCAAAAAAGTATGTATTTTTTTATTTGCTTATTTTTATTTTATCGTGAAAATTAAGCTATTATCGTAATATGAAAAATTACGTAATATAGATTAAATACAAATGTATACAAAATATAAACGTGAATATACAACTATACACTCGTACTGTAAAAAAATGTTATCTGTTAAGCATTTTTAGAATGCTAAATTTATTAAAAGCTTTGTGTTCAACAATATGATTTTCATTCCTTTTAAAGAATTAACTTTAAATTATTATTATTCTATTGATAGTTTATTATATATGCATTCTTTAAAAAATGACGATGGGCAAATCTATAAAAATGCATCCTGAATTCTATACGTGAATAAAATCAAAAAACGATGTATTCTTTAACCCGATATTGATAAAATATATACGTATAAATTTTACAGAACTCGGTAAAACCATAAATACGTGTTGTTTGTTTATTATTTCTAAAGAAAAAAGTGGCTATAACGGGCGCAACATATTTTGTTTGAAAATCAACACCATATAAAAACTTCGATCAGGAAACAAAAGTTTGCACACCCTTACCGTGTACATGCATTGATAGTAATTTTAATGTTTACATGACACTGTTCGCTTGCATGATAATAAGATTGTTATATTCAGATATTTCAGGCAGGTCAATGCCATCATCATCATTCATCATTTTACCGCAGTCGTAATTCATCTGTAAAATGGTCGCGAAATATCCCCTAACTTGTATGCTATCGCCCCTTATTATTTTCAATACCTTTAACAAGTAACTTGTTTTGGATGAAAAACATCGAAATGCGTCGAAACGTATGTAAAACGAATTCCGCCGTGGCATAAATCATAATGATATTTTTGAATACCGTTGACATGTCATATTTTAAAGTTGCGTACTCATAAAAGATGCTCCCTTCAATGACGTAATACAGTATATTCACAAAATAGTTGAAAATACATTTGTTTTGTCTTTTGTCAGAAAAAAATACTATTCAAAATAAAAGATTTATTTTAATTGAATTTAATACTTGACATCGTAGTTGATCGGAAAACCATCATTTTCAGAAGGGCACACTAAATTATTTAAAATAGATAGAGCTAGAAACACAACTTCAGAAAGTACGATATCCACCCTGTTTTTAGGTAAAATGTGTTAACCATCAGTGTTTTTATTTGAGAATCACAATGTAAACAACTAAATACAGAATCTATCAAAAGGAATTAAGCCAAAAATGCCTAATTATTATCGAAATTTAGTTTTAGATTTTGAAAACAAAACAATCTACTAAATTTGTATAGAAAGAAAAAAAAACTTTAACCCTAAATTTTAATGATTTTCCTTTAATTACTCTTTCAATTCTTCTGATATAGGAAAATAAAACACAAATTTATTGGTCATCTTGCACTTCAAGTTTGTGTTAATGTGCTTGGATTAAAAATCATTAAAATACGTTTCTGTGCTTCCTGTAAATTTTTTTATGTGAGTGTTAATCAATTTTGCCTCAACACTGTCGATATTAGACGTTTATGGGAGAGGATATTCACAAAAAATAATGTTATTATTACTAAGAAACTTCTTTGTTTTGTTTTTCTTCTTTTAACACTCCATATGTCGTCTTTTTATAACTGACTACAATAGTCGTCGATACGTAAAAGGTTTTGTGAAAATATACAAGACCAAGAAAAGTGGTAAACGTGCAAATAAGTTAATACGAACACAATTTAAGCATTAAAAAATAGAATTCTGCCAAAAATAAAATTCCAAAAATATCTATTATCGTTGTTATAATACACAATGCAATGTCTCTATTACATGTTAATAAACATATTGTATTTCTCTCGCAGTCTGGCAAATGCAAAAAAAAATAACTCAAAGGTATTAATTAATACAAAATTACGGTGACTTTTATTTGACTTTGCTTTGTAATCATATATTGTGAACACCTTGTTAAATTACCAAATTCGAAGCATTTATCAACCGTTTACAAAAATATATGTCGAAATTAAAGAAAGAAAAAAGCTCAAATCCGACGACAATAAATTAGAATTTATTTCATTAGTATGACTTAATATTATGATATGCAGAAATGAGCGTACAGACGAAGTCGTTTTATTAAAATAATAACGAAGGAATATTTGCATCTCCGTCGGTTCCCTCTTAAGAAATGTCGACTACTGTTATTATTCCGTTACGCATGTCCCCTATATTATTTTAATAATATTTTACTAATAATTCGATACAACTAATAATATATATTTATTTCCAGTGAAAAATTGTTGTACAAAACTGTCAAAATTCATTTATCTAAAAAATAACTTAAATAATATTTTTGTGCAATATATAAATATTTTTTAACGTTTTTCTAGTGCAGCTATGAAATCCTTTACACTCGGAGCCGTTTTAGTAGTAAGCATGCCGTCAAATTGGAATAAATTCATTCTTATAAGTTGTATCTATAATATGTCACCCAATACAACACAAATATTCGCAGATAAACCTATAAAATTTGTGTTATATTTCATGCTTCTAAACGGTGCCATCAGTGCACCATCCGAGTTGTACCAACCCAAGGTTGTTGTGAGCCTGGGTCACATAATGAGTGGTAAGGGTTAGTGATACCTGTCTTTTCATCTCAAGACGTAGAACTAACTTACTAGTAGTTATGTTAACACGAATAGCAATCAAAAATATCAACATCTTCCACTTTAATGATATTGAGTTAGGCGGATTTTGTTCTATAAACTATTTAATGGCAGAATCGTAAGCTTATCTGGTAGGCTCTCTAAGTTATAACTATATTTCAAGAGTTTTACTTGTACCAATTTAATAACTGTATTATTATCATTTTATTTTTCAACTCTTGTGTTTATGATCGCATTGGAATGATAATTTGTAATTTTCATAGTAAAAAAGAAATCGAAGGGGTTCTAGGAGTATGTTTTTTAATTACGTTTTTATTTAATCTAGCTTTCAATTTTGAATTTTATTAAATATGTGCAATTGTTGGATAATGTTTATTTGATGCATACATATATATATAAGAGTATTTTATTGCTTAATAATTGACATACATATGCGTATATACTTCTTCAAAGCGAATTTTAAAAGCGGACGTATACGCATGTCCATACTCCTGCACAGGTGAAATAAATAAGCAAATCAGTTTATATTTATATAAGCAAACTGCCAAGTATTTAAAATCACATTTAATATTTATGTCGTTAAATAATTTAGCTTTCGCAATCATTTGAACTATTTAACAAATATGAATAAATAATTCAAGTGCTTGGTAAGTGTATTATAATTACAACCCAGTCTTCTTCTACGACTAGTCAGGTAAAATGGAAACCATTCGGGTTTTTCTATAAGTGAATACTAAAAATGAAAGTGGCGATACATTTGTTTCTCCGATAATCCACATTAATTCTTTTAATATAAATATGTGCAAAATTAAATCATAGACGTCATGCTAGTGGCTCCAAGACAATATGACTAATAGGTATGCAACCAGGCAGGTAAAATTTCTAATTTATACAGTAAGGCAAGTCTACCACTAAATATTACCAAATGTATGCCAATATGTTAACAACGCACTCGCTAAAACCTAGAGATTTCGTTTTGCGGTATTGCGGGGCAGGTGTGAACTTTTTGTATTTTTTTTACAATTATGCACATTATTTATAAAATCCGCGTAGTTCACGGCAAACGAAAAAATATTGGATTGAATCTAAAGTTCTACTTAGTAAATGATTGTGAAAAGAAATACATATTCGGTACGCAAAGTCGTGCACAACTACGCCAATAAAGAAAATGTGCGCGTGTGGAATATGAAGGACAGTTGCTGAAAGTATCGTTCACAAAAATATTACGCTAAACAGCCGACAATATCTGGGAATAATAATAATTTCGACTGAGAATATTATTTTTAATTTAACAAAGGACTCGCCTTTTTTACTAAAATTTGACTAGGGGGTGGCGTAAATCCTTTACTCCCATCTTCAACTCATCCCTCAGTGATAAACGGAAAGGCTTAGCTGTCGCGTGAAATTAAATGTTATTCATAAATATACTCGTATCTAGTTATAAAAGTGGAGGACACTTTTTTACAGAAACAAAATTTGTATGTAAGAAAACAGTGGATTGAAGTTATGAAGTAACAAAAAGACATTAGAAATAACACTCATGTAATACGGCCATATTTGTTTAAAGTTATTTTAATTAATTGTAGTTTGACAATTTAAAATTCCTAAATGATGAGTTTAATGTCATCTTTAACCTTTTATGCACCAGAAATAATGTCACAACCCGGTAAGCTGTAATTTTTTTGAACAAAAATAGAACATGAATATTTCTTTTGAAAGTATATTTAATGTTTCTTTGTCATGATTTTATTTTTAATAATCACATTATTGTCATATTTGTGTTTTTATATTTAAAATCATCCAAAATATTCAAAATTTGTCTAGCAAATTACGCTTTTAGTTGTGCGAGTTAACTCTAGTCTGGTATTTAATCGGTTAAAATAAATATCTTCTGAGTTACTGAACAAAAACTCTTATAGTGGATAAAAATCAGCTGTGATGGTTATGATATAAGCATTTTATAAGAAGTCGGTCAAAATATAGTTTTTTTTTTTGTAAATTATAAAATTCATCAGTATTCAAAATGCATAGCGAAGGAATATCACCGTGTGCATAAGCTATAAATCGTTACGATTTCGACTGAACAAATTTTCAAAGCATCAAGGCGATATTAAATATTTTCAAAATGTAAACCTTTTAATGCGGACAACGGAAGTGTCATCGGAGCGAGCGAACAGGCGACAGCGGCGGCCGACGACTGCGACTCATTATTTATAATATGTACATCAAAGAATATACAAGATTTAGTACTGCGCCTTTCCCTACAAGAAATTTGTTTGCTAACTTTTAACAAGGCTGTCTGTCAATCATCGAAACGTAAAATTTTCCCAAGAGCGCCATGTTCTGTAAGTATGTAATATAGTAACTTATAAGTATTCTATTGTTGCCAACTTCTGTATACGAGTACGCTTTTAAGTTGGCTTTGACTTGTATAAAATACTTCAGTATGGATAACTTACGTACTCGCTTGAAGAAAATATCGCTTTCATTTTAAAAGATTTCAAAATCAAATACATACAGTGGTTTTGACACTTTTCGCGCAATGAATAGTAGCTCAAAGCACAATTTACTATTTTATTAAACAATATAATTTGTACTGTATTCCGTATATGACATACAATCAAGCAAAACAATAAAATAAAAGCACTGTAGCTTAAAAGCTTAATATATCTTTAATAACACGTGGATATTTATGATGTATAAAACGATTTCGTACTAAAGGATCGTTTATCAACCACGTAACGCTCTTGAGGATGAGGAAGGGTGACCACTAACGTCTACGTGGCGTTAGAAGAGGTTGGTTGATTAATTTTTATTGTAACGTACGCGTAACACTTTTCCTTCATAAAAAGTGTATATGAGTTGATTGTAAATTGCATTCCTATTTAATGTGGAAAGTTACAAAACCTTTGTAAAGTGGGAAGGGGAGTCAGCTGAATGTCCACAAGTAAGTTGTAAGAAGAAACATCACGTGGTTTATGGACGACCCATAAAAAATAAAGTTAAAATTGACCACACTTTGCATGTAATATTTATTTAACTAATTTTTCCAAATGATAAATTTAACCTTATCAACACGCTTTTCAATACACTTTGCCTATTTGTCAACTAGCTTCTGCATTCATTATTAAAATTCCAGACTTCATCTAAGCTGCAAACTACAAATATTCTGCTCGAGTCGGTTCACTGTCAGAAGCAAATTTTTTGTTTTATAAAATAGTTTTCTGATTACAGATGTGTGACCGATGGAACGAAATTATGTATGATAGAGAAGATGCGCTGAAGATGCGTGCAAACGTGCGTTCTTCTGTAGAGCACATCGCCGTTGGACAGCAGTTCTCTTTGTGTGTAAGAAAAACTCCATCTTTTTTGTAATAATCTAATTTTATTGGATACTGTTGATCACGGACTTTCAAGTATTAAACATAAAAAAGAAAAAAGAAAGAAAGTTCTGGTCAGATATACTAGCTAACAGAAATCGTAAAATAGCAGAAGTACGAATATTTTTACAAACCCTTTTAAATCATCGTTTACAATGTTTATTTGTTTGTACTCACTAGATTAAACACACGTAAAAGAGATAAATTTTTGATTTTGTTAATTTGACTAATGCAATGAATGGTCATGTTACCGAAAATATATAATATGTTTTTTCACTTTTGTTAGTAGTTTTTATATTTAATGATAAAAAATTCTGTATTTTTGGAATTCTTTGCTAAATTTATATCTTTGACATAATATAACGTTTGTTATTGAATATTTTTTTTACATCTTTTATTGTGGACTAACATAACGTAAATATCGACATCTCCTACATAAAGTATTGTAACTTCAAACTTGGAAGTTGACAGGAGAATAGTTTAAAGAGACAAAAGCTTGGTATGCGATGCCTCCAAATCGCACTTACGAGTATAATACGAATTTTTATATTCTGTTAAAGACATCATACATAATACGTACTACAGATACGAAAAATGAAAGAAAGTATAAAACGTCATTTTGAAGTTACAATACTTGACGTAGGAGATGTCAATATTTGGACCTTTCTCTTATAATCTGAAAAAATGCGACCAAACACAAAATCTATACAGATAAAACGAATGTGATCCATACATAACCTTACCTAACTTGATCCGGATTTCCCGATGACTAGAGAGGGGCAGAACATTAGAGTGTAGATCGCTTTAAATACATGGGAGTACATATCACAAGACATGGTACTTCGCAAAGAGAGTTCGATATCCGAATGGGACTTACTAACTTACTTACTTACTTACCAACTTCATGCGAAATATTTGAAACTTCAGTATCCCAGCTGTACTCGGTCAAGACCTAATGCCGCCTATTCAACGTCTGCATACTGATGGTATTACTCTATAGTATCGAATCGTGATACCTTACGAATTATCTAAATAACTGCTTACTGAGCTTCGAAAACAGATGCCTGTCGCGAATTCTGGGAATACGGTGGTACGTGAAATGAGGTGGTAAGGAATGGACTGTGCCTTTAATTACAACCGAAGTAACTATGAGATGTTGGATTTGGCTTGGCCACGTGCTGAGAATACCTTTTTAGGGCACGCCCTTTCCTTCAAGCCAACCGGATTCCATAGTCCCAGGAGGCTGTTGAAGAGTGTATTTGGCTGAGTTATAAGATGCTGGCATGACATAGGAGGATGCAAAAATACTGGCTTGCAACAATGACTCATGGAGGCAAGATGGATAGTCCATATAACCTGCTTAAGGAGCAGTGCATGATTGAATAAAAACAATGCTTTTGCATAGATTTCTTTCACCACCGCCTGATTTTCGTATGTACGCTCATAATAAATTATTTCGAATAGAAATATGTAATAATCGGTATGAATGATTTACATGAAATAATCACTTAGAATATTTCTTTGAAATCAGCAAAGGTTTAGAGCCGCGGCATAATGCGAATGCGTCGTAATAACTTGTTCACTTCCACTTGACTTAACCCTCTGAGTTCTGTAGCGCTTGATGTCTTTCCGCTTCAATAAAGCCGAATTAATTATTATTACTTAATTCCCTATGCGAAATATTTTCATATAAACTCTCCAAAAGGATTTAATTTTCGGTTCACCATACATTTTTGGTCGATCAGATTTCCACTTAGAATAATAATTTCAAAATATACAATAATTTTCTTCCTTCTATTAAATCAAGATTTTTTCTATTACTCAGAAGGGAAGTATTAATATATTTTTCAAAGCTTGCGAAACGAACATCTGTGTCTATCTTGGTATTTCTACCAAAAATTCACAAATAATTCTTTACATCCCAATCGTACATGTTTCATTTACATATATTAAATAAAACTTATTTTTTTTAGTAAAATTTGATAAGTTTTATAATATACTAGGTATAAAGAAAACAAACATTCACGTGTTATCCACATTTATTGCCAATTTCACACTCACTTTACAGACGTTTGTCTTTAGCTTTCTCCCTTCAGTTGTTTACATTGATTCTTTCTGCATTTTTCACAATGACATTTCATTCACGCATGCCTGAGATCCGAGTAACTTTTTCTTTCGAATTGTATTAGTAATATTTATATGTAGGTTATGAATTATCTTTTGGTTACAAATTATTTAATCTGTAAACTATTAGTTACTTCATATCATTATAAATAATAAGGGAAACAGTGGGTAATTTTTAATTAATTATATGTATTGTCATTTGTTAATGAAAAGCCTTTATTAAATATTGATTTTTTATATAAATTTCTTCATAAAATATATTTTAGCAATCAATACCGGTTGTTACGGCATTTTTAGTAGAATATTTCAAATTGAATCTGAAATTTCATCAATAGAAAATGTCGTTACACGCGAAATCAATATTTCAATTATTTAAATATATTTTATGCATATAGGTATATAACTGTGTTATTTTGTCAATTTGTATTGTTATTAACAATGTAAAGATATCTGTTAAATACCACCAAAATCATTTTTCATTTAAAGCTTGAAACATTTATTTACGTTTATTTATTAATAATATACCCAAATAACTGGCCAGTTATTAAAAAAAAATATATATTACTATTGTTTAATAATAATAACACTGGTTTTTATTATTAAACGCCATTATTTATGTATTTTACTGTAAATCATGTTTAATAAAAAAAAAATATTAATTACTAGTAATTATCTATATAAGTAAAATTGAAACTTCAATTAGAAAATTGTCTGACATAAGCATCATTAAAACATTTGATTTGTCTGGGTGAATGGCAAAATTTCAGCATATTCAAAACTCGGGTAATAATTTTCAAGTCGAAAACTTTGAACAATATAAAATATAATATCAATCAATATATATTTCTTAGCGCACTTTTAATTATGTCGAAATGCTACACTCGATGGAAATATTCATACAGCAACATGAAAATTGGATCAACATTTCATATTATAATTGCAGAAAATTCAAAGATTTTAGATCATAGCATACGAATATTTATTCCATTTTCAAAAACTTATTTTAAATTTAGAAAAGTTAACTAAATTAGTTACTATGATTAAAATAAGACTTAACTATTTTCATATACGACAGACACACTAAGTAAATATTGTAACTCTATTCTAAAGATTTAAAGCTACCGCTTTTTTACGGTTCTGAGACGCACGAATTTTACTATTCATGTATTTTGCAATTACTGGTCTTATCGGTTGCGTCTTACGATTCAAAATGTAATTAGTCAGTTAGTGATAATCACTGAAAATAGTGAAAAAGGATCCATCAAAAATGATATGTTTTACTAGAGAAGAACAGGTGTGAGTCAACATAACTGTTTGTGCGATAGATATGCAGATACATAACAATCAATATCTCTACGTTGAAATGTGATTAACAAATGTTAGATATGGAATATGACAAAATTTCATATAATATGATGATTAAGAGAGTACATAAATAAAAATATACATTATGTAAATATTTTTAGCTTTTTCATAGTTTTTATTTTATGATTGTTTTTAATATTATTAATGGTAAATAAAACAGTGGTAAGAATTCTATTATCACATGAATGTGCAACCTTTTTCTAAAATATGTATCATCATAGAATAAAAATATATTAATACTTTTTTTCCCCCACCACTTACCCGCCAGTATTTGCGGCCGCGAATCTTTGATTTAAATGCCTAATTTTATCTTAAC
>JAPMAE010006869.1:1386-11534 GCA_036584705.1 Rhyacophila sp. 25_7 | reverse complement strand
CCCCTTTTAAGGTTGCATTTCTAAAATGTAATCCATATTTTGCAAGCCATCGTAAAAGGGCGAGGCGTTAAGAAACTAAGGTTCTCGTGCTTATATTTCAATTTATTTTACTTCAAATTATATTTAAACAATGTATGAACATTACTAATTGAATGTACAAATGAATTTGAAATTCAGTACTAAAGCAATAAGGTATGTAGCAACTAAAAATAAGTTAGGTACGATTTAAAAAATATATTGTTTTAAGAATATATCGTCATTATACTGGCAGAAGATGATACGTCTGAAAATGATCGTTTTGACCAAATAATTAATGCAGTTTGATGAATATTTGCACGCTCTATCATTTGGAAAAAACAAGCTTTACCATATTCCTTCTACTTTATCTGCAATACTAAAATGTCACTAAATATTTAGTGATTAAGTGCGAATGAATATTTTATTACTATCAAAACACATTTAACAGTCTTAAACTTATTTGGTTGATATACTTACGTATTTCTAGGTATATTATAGTTCTGTAAAAAAAATAACAAGACTTTGTGCCAGTTTATCCAACACATTATCGTTAAATGTATGTAAGAGATTCATACTTTAAATACCAATTTTCTCAAAACAGTCTTTTTTTACTAATTACCTTCTGCCAGTATACCGACGATATGTAATCGAAATAAATGAATATTGTGGAAAAACGAATCATTCCATATTACAATAATTATGGCGTAAAATTTCCAAAGAAGTTAATTTAAAAAAAAAGCATGTTATGGTCTTACGTAATTCTCCATAACTTTACATACAAAATAAGGCTCTCTTTTTATATAATATTATACAAGTACGAGTATATATTAAATAAACATAATCACGTAACAACTTACTATTTACGTTATAATGAAAGATTTATATGTACTTCAAAAGAAGATTTTTTTTAAACGAATGTTTCGACCGATTCCACAAAAAAATCTTCATGCTATAGTTTCCGTTTATTTGAAATATATTTCAACCGATTTAACCGGTATAAATATTTTCATATTTGTGTATTTGCGAACTTTATATTGTATTTTTTTTTACACTTATTTTTACGCGTAGTAAATTGTGAATATTAATTCCAACTGGCGTCCTAGCTAGATATATAAACATTTTATAAATCTTATCGAGCAAACGACAATCGCAGAGATTTTTTCATCCAAATAATTTGTCTTTTTTATCATTTATTCATTCGTATCTGCCAAAGAAGCGCGTACTATGAATTCTTCATAAGCAACCGCGCATTGCAACGTAAGCCACGATCTGACAGGCAAAGCAATGCTGTAAGAATTCTATAGAATAGCGAAATGCGACGGGTACTTTTACACCTAACAACATCCAAATCTAGTCTTAGCAATAACGTACATGGCAATCCCGTCCCGTGCAGCTCTGCTACGGACAAGTTTAAAATCATATGTTTGAAAAACTTATCATTCGTGCTAGAGTCAGGAAGGCGACTGCGCACAATCGTGATTGCGTATACTGAATGATAATTGGTGGGTCCTTCACCCTGAGTCTATAACGTATTATTTTTTTTTTCTTTTCACCGTATCTACTATATTTAACATAGAGTAATAATTGTTAGTTATTGGCTCGACCAATTTGGTCCATGTCCTGGTTTCAAATTCACATGAAAAAAACTTTTGCCAGCTACAGAATTCGAACCCTAGAACCTCGATTCCTAGACACACTTATGAAAATGACGTATTTAATAATATAAATTGATCAAAAATTTTCTTCTCCGACTTCAGCAGTAGAGGAGATACTCACTGTTTATTTCAGATAATTATCATCCCGATAAATACATATATATTACATTTAAATAATAGAACGACTTGTAAAAAAAGGTTTAAGATATCTGGAATATGATACTTCACTAGCTCAATTTAAGCTTTTGACATAATTTAAGCTTCCCAAGCCATCAGATTAAGCCTATTATTTAAACCAGTATAATAGAGGTTGGCCGTATTCGGATAGGTACTGGTTATTTATATTATTTGAGAGGAAAGCTTTTTGCCGTAATTGATAATGGACTCAGTAAGCTTTAGAGCGAGCCTGCGTCGTTAGGGTTATTTTTAAGCAAATTGAAAACACGTATGCTTTATGATAGAGTTAAATTATTATTTATTGCCTTCCACCTCATTACATGATGTACTTAAACAAACGCCAGACACATTTATTAATGCCTTGCCCTCGTTTTTTATTTAAATTTTTAAGTTAATTTAAATTCAGAAAACGACCATGAGAAAACAATTAATTGAGTATGAAACATTTAAAAACAAATAATATTATGAAAAAAATGGTATTATTAGTCGAATAGAATGAATCGTTACTAAGGATTGACAAATAATAAAATTAATATTTTAATAAATCTTAGTAACAACAATTTTCTTCTAGATGTTCCACCCTTTTTGCTAAATAATTTTGCTTCCCGTTTTATGCGAATTCATTTTAATATGTATTTTATCTGTACCAACTACCCCCAGTTAGTGGATAGGGGATATATATTATATTTATTTACTTATATGTATATTATTCGTTAACAGTAAGTAAAATGGATATTCCATCTATTTAATTAAATGCGTATTGATTATTTTTCGTTTATATTATTGACTTGCTATGATATTCACTAAGCTAGGGAGTAGTGGATTAAAAAAATATCTTAAATATTAAATACAATCTGTACCTGAGAGGGAAGCTATACTATGTAAAAAATGGCACTTTTTCTGTACGTCTGCTTAAAGTCGTTTTAGTGTTGCTTCCTTCGGATAATATATGAGGCATGTATTTCTAAAGTGAACTTATACCATCCACTTCAACAAATTTTTGGCAAATGCCAAATAAACTGTCTACGTTATCGATATTACATATGTTTTTGTTATATTTATTTGTAGTGTAAAATACAGTTTGTAATGAAGATTACAAAATAATATGTACTATTAACATAGTAAAAAGTTTTTTGGCATCTGCCACAAATTTTTTCAAGTCTAATAGGTTCACTTTGGAAATACACTCCTCATATAACATAGTGTAATATATTTTTAGTTATATTCTTTTCTAGTAATATTACAACATAATAATTGAATATTATCACTAAAAACAGCGTAACAAGATATACTCTATGTCTATATTTCAACATAGTCAAAAATTTACATAGTCTAGTTTACTTCTCAGATACATACATATACTCGTATATCTTATTTTATTCCCCATCAAATACCAAAAAAGCTGCAGCCGTCGTTTAACGTCGACTGTATATGACATGACATATCTTTTAGTAAATTTTACGAAATACTAGAAAACCTTGGCGCTTAAGCGATAAGAGGTTACTTTAATCTATTTATATCTGATCGAATATATAATATATTGTGGAAACAGGTTGTTTCGTATATTATATTAAACGAAACATATAAGACGTCACAGTGTAAAGCTTTTTTTAATAATAATAAATAATAATTATAGTTATAAAATATTATTTTCAATTAATCTTATATATTAATTTTATATTAATCTAATAAAAACTTTGCTTTACAATCTTTGTTTTGTTAAATGTTTAAATTTTCGAGTACAATAATCTTACGACCGTTAAAAATAATATTCTATTGAAAAACTTTAAGTTTAATTATGAGGCTTATATCGCCTGCCGGTAAGTTCAAACTCGACAATTCATTTTTATTAATAATGCAAGCGTATTTTTGTTTTTATTGTTCGACTTAAAATTAGTTTTCACAACATTGAAGCCGCAATAATTCCATCAGTCGGGGTTTTAAAGTTTTCCTCGCAACATATTTCCACCCATAATCTAAGTACGCCACTTTATTCAAATTTTAGTAAATTTTGAAATTTCGTAGTATTCCCGACGCGGCGCGCCCTGGCTCTATTTGAACGTAAAGTTTCGCAAGATGACTTAAGCCCTGCGAACTTTTGAATAAACAACGACGTCAGAGCTTCGACCAGTGACGTAGAAACATAACGCTTATATTATTCATACTTCAATAATTTCATTTTTAGTTAAGTATTATTGTACATATTAATATTGTTTTACGCATTAAAGATCATTTGTTATCAAGAGTAGGCTTGTTAAGCCCTAAGTACGCGTTCCTAGATGACAAAGAAACAGCATTAAATGAAGTCATTTTAACACAAAGTAAATTGAAAAAACTACGACGATTTACCAAATCTTGCTTATTGGTGTGTATTTGGAAATAGTCGTAAATACAATTAATGAAAGGCTGCAATAATTTGAGTACACGTGAATTTTGAACTTTTTCAAGCATCGAACAGATTGCGTAATCACCAATAACTCGTGTTATATATTCATACAAATCAACATACTACAAATCAGCATAAATTTAGAAATTTGCAGCATTTTATTGGGAGTAATTTTGCGCACACTCTCAAACCGACTCGTCAAACTTGAACTTAGACAACTAAATTGATTAAGACGTCAATACATCGGATGCACATGGCACTTCATACCACAGAGCTTAAATTTTCAACATTTTTAGGCTTTCAGTGGACTTCGCTATATCAAAATAGCGTTAATCAAGGAAGCACCAAATGAGGTTTTATTATATTAATTTTGGAAGCTTTATAGTAGTTTCTTTTAGGATTATTTAATGTTTGTAACGCGTAGCGTAGTAATGAAAAAAAGCAGCTAATCCACAATATTAAAAAGCATGACAAAAATCAGACATATTGTTCCTATTTTTAAAAAGTCGTATATCATACTCGTATGTATTTACGAATGGAAAAGAATTACTGCTCTCTTTGACAGATTATAGACACTTTGATATGCACAAAAATGCCTCAATACTTTAAAAACATCTCTCTTCAACAATAAGAATACATACTCGTACTACAATAAACGGGTACCGTAACACGATTAGTTTTTAATATTGTAGATTTTAATATTCACTCAAAACAAAGACGCCCATTTTTATGTTTGTAGTTTTTGTGAACAGGTTGCTTTCAATAATACTAGGTCTCTTTCAAACATAAATAAATCAAAATGGGAACTTAACATATTCTATATCTTAGCCAGCGGTTATCAAGCATTTTTTAAACAGGCCAAGTGAAAAATATTTTTAAATTCTTCTTAACTATATCATGCCCTTGCCTCTACGTTACCTCAACGAATCCGTGTCGCTGGCCGATCTTATTGCATCCTTCCATGTTATACCGGCGTCCCGTAACTCCTCCGAATATATCCTGTATGGTGTTCAGCGGCCTCCCGGGACAACGGAATCCGGTCGGCTTGAAGAAGATGCATGCCCGATTGCGATGCGATTCAAGCATTGTCAACACATGGCAAAGCCAAGTCGAATGTATTTCATCTTCACTTTGGATATGATGAGAACCTGTATGATCCGTTTCCATATCACCTTCAAATTTTCATCTTATAACTATAGTTAAATATGGATTAACTTTAATGAAATATATTTTAATATTTCAATACGTCAATCAGTAAATATGTTTAAATGTATTTCAATTCATTTTCACTACAAGGTAGGAAGTATAAAATTATCTATCAGAACCTGGTTAGACCTATTAAAGGCTTGATGATAATATTTGGAGCATCAGAACATGTACTTATGTGAATGTTACTACAACATTACGTTTTAAAAAAAACTTTCTTAGGACTCTTAAATCTAAAACATCACAATATATCAATATATGATGTAACGCAAACAGAATTGTTTTACAATAAATGTTTCCGAATTATCGTCTTGTTTTCAATAGTATAAAAATATATCTGCCTTTTTTATATGAACGTACTTCACTGAATCGGAAAATAAAAAATATATGTCCATACCACTGAGTACGGAGTTCTAAGGTTTTCCTTGGGGAATGTAAATTATTATATAAAGGATCTGTCTCTTTAAAAAAATCGGGATTCTGGGAAGGATTATAATAAATAAGAACTATTGGAATTTTACACGAGCAAAGGAAATAAGTAGATATTTCCATATTTATCTACACATATGACCTACGTGGGCCACATAGTATATGTTCTATTTCTATCTTGATGTTTCATGAAAACTTTTGTGATTAATATTCATAACACTGAATATAAATGAAATCATAAAGTTTGCATAGGTAAACGAGTGTAGAGAAAATATTTTATTATATTTACAGTCCGTAATTTCAAATATAGTTTACGTTAAAAGCGCATATTTAACAATAAATTATTAGTTTTTTTTGCCTATTTTAAAAGAAAATTGCTCTTGATGTTAACTTATGAACAGCAATGTAAAATACACGTTTAATGTTTATGTACTTTGCTAAATTATGAATAAAAAAGTTGACTTGACTTAATGGCAACTAGTGCCAGCCATGACAAAACTTTTTTGTATGTAGGTCAAAAATCAATTGAAAATATAAGCTAAAATATAAAATTTTAGAAAAAAAATCAATTATAACAATTCAGGTCAGTAATTAACTCTTTAGTGGTGGAGAAATCTATGTCATACCGTCAAAAATCAATATATTTTATCAATAAAGATGCAATACAATAATTCTTAACGTAAATTTAAAAAAATAGATTTCCTGAATATTTCATGTTTTGTACTCTTAAGTACTCGTGTAAAACGAGTCTTTAAAATCCCACTATTGACCCGCGAGTAGACGAAACTACGATTGTGCGCAGTTGCTATACTGACACATACACGAATAAAAAGTTTTTCGCTACATACTTATTATTTTTAATTTGTTCATAGCGGATCCATACGAGATGGTATAACCATGCATTTTACTGTAAAGTCCAAATTGTAGAAAAGACAGCATGACAAACGGTTTGCCTTATTGTCTAATTCTGATATTAAATAGTCAAACATGGTTATTACAAGCAAATTATAACAAGATCACTGATATAATGAACCAATTAAATACACACCGATTTATGATTCAAGCATAACAATAAAACATTACCAATATTATTTGGCCGTTGGTATTCAACAGCCTCCCGGGACGATGAAACCCAATTAACTTTAAAAAGGTATGCCCGGGTGAAATGCAATTCTGGAATTCTCAGCAAATGACCAAACCATGTCTAACGTCCCATCTTTACTTTGAATATAATGAGAAGCCGCATGTTATTTTCTTCTATTACATTATTTTGCGTATAATTTTACCAGGCCGCAGGCATATCAGTACGTTTTAATCGCGGATTGAAATAATAGGACAATTTTTATACCATTTTTAAAATCCATGGTTTTGTCTATTATAATAGTCTCAACTGTGTCTGTCTATGTCAACAGTTTAAAATTTTATAATTTATAACAGATGAAACCAGTTTTCAATGTTTTCAATTTATTTTATAAAAATAAGTATAACAACTATATCGTTTCGATATAATAGCTTTTCACCAAGGATTGACAATTATAAATAACAATTATCGCTCTCGTAAGTGACTAGATAGCACATCCGACTCATGGATCGAGGGTCTAGAATTAAAATCTCGTAGCTGGCGAAAATTGCACAAGTTTTTTCATGTGCATTAGAAACCAGGACATGTACCAAATTGGTTGAGCTACACACTGACAATTATTACTAGTAAAAAATCTGTCAAAAACAATCTTCACATTGTGAGGATCCATATGGTTCGTTTTGGAGTGGACATTGTTGAAAAAGAAGAACCTGTATTAATAATTATAACTACTGTATATAATTATATCTCGGTTTGGCACAAAAGAGTAAAGAGGTTGGCCATCCCTGCCGTAGAACAAAATATATTTGTCATAGATTAAGCTGTCATATGCTAAAATATATTATCCGTACACAATGTTGTTTAACTTCGGCATTTGAATGTAATCCGTATATTTAACATTCTCATACTTGAGTGATTTAATAACAACAAAATATAGCAACAACATGGCAATATCTCTAAAACCGCACACAGTATATAATGCACATAAAAAGTTCCTCATATAAGAAACGTTTTCTACCTTCAAATAAAACTAGAATCGTTGCTTCCTATTACGCCACGTTATATAAAGCTGTCATCATTTGAGAATTACTTTCAATTATTATAAATATGATTTTAAATTTATAAATATAAATTCATTCATACTTTTTTTATATCTGCTAATAATATATTGTAGTATGAATTATTTAGATAGATTTCTTGACTCACCACCGGAATCTCTCCGTAAATCGGGGTCTTCCCGGGATCTTAGTCAAGTTGTTAAGTACTGATAAATCATTAAGTGTGTACCCAGTGTATCAACCGTGCACGGTTAAGTGTATCTATCCATGTAGAATACAGGCATTAATTTGAGAATGTACATATTCCCAAATACTTGGGTGGGCCAGATGGGTCTCAAACATGCGATAGCATGTTTCATTGAACGATAGAGATTCACTTTTCGAGAACTATAGTAAATATACGGTGCATAGAAGTTTTACGTTAACTATGGAAAATAATACGTTACTAAAATAATAATTGTAAGAAAGACATAGAAATAATGGATAATTGATATACATATTTTGGACTTTCACTATTTATGCTGCAAACCATGACATATGAATATTTACATTATAAAGATTATATTAATATATAATCTATTACCCTATTTATGTAAGAAGGCTTAGCCCTCAGTTTTTTGAAAAGTGCTTTTATTTGAGAAAATTTAAGATTAAAAAAACATTAAATATACTCGTACTTTTAAAAAATATATTTAGGTTCTATTTTTGCCTTAAACTTCACACCTTAATAAGTTGTGACATTAAATCTGGCACAGAAAAGGTTAAATAGAAATGCAATTAATAATCACTATCCGGTTTTTGAGAGGGAAAAGTGTTAAACCCACCCTCTCCCTTGTAACGCCGTATACACGTTGGTGGTCACCCTTTCCTCCCCCTCAAGAGCGTTACGTGGTTTATGAACGACCTCTAAGAGACTCAAACATTAAAAATCAATTTGTTCAAAATATTCTGTTAACACCTTCTGTCAGTATAACGACAAATGTCCATTAGTCGATATCTCAATTTCGTCAATATTTACATGGTGTAGTTTACCTCCGTATATGCAAAAAGCGTGCTGCGTTTGTATAGTATGCTTATCGGTACGCGAAGAAAATATCAACTTGTGATGAATGACTCTAATAAAAAGTTGACATTCAAAGAATGTGTTTATTCAAAAGTAGCTTAATATATTTCATAACACAAGCGTGCCAAGTTCACGTGAGGCAAAATATGAAGTTCCTGCATACGAACGCTGAATAAATTTTTCAATAATATTCATATTGTATTATTTTGTGAAAAAGAGCCAGGATGCTACCTTACATTATAAAATATAACAGGGAACAAGATAACATGCAAATTTTGAACGATAATGTACATAAAAGAAGCGAGCTGGCGCTTTTGATACTATGTACTAATATTGAAATAATTTCACTTGTTTTTTGAAATATATCAATCGATATTTTAAAACGACAACACCCAATAAATTAGCAAAAAATATACCATATATTTTCAGTACTAGACTAATTTATAGAATTATCAATATGGTAATTCAACAATTGAAGCCTTTAACAAAACAGTGATCGATAAGCACATTTTAGTCAAAATCGTGTTTCATAATACGGAAACGTGATTTACAGCATTTAGTGCAATATTGGGACGATAGCAGTATTTTATTTTTGCATTACATGTCTCCAAAATCATAATATAATACTGGCTCCGCCACAAATTAATGCTTAAGGTAACCAAAAAATTTTTTTTTGTGTCTAATGAATAATTAACAAAACGTGCTATAGATTACGGTTTTCTTAAAGGGTTCAATTATGTGTGCACTGTTTTGGAATATATCGTCGAGTCTCTTTTTACGCGAGCTTTTTTTACAAGGTTTTAAAATAATACGATCCAAGACAATGGACCGATTATTTTTTATACCATATCATTTACTTTGTCGCCATCGTTATGTGAGTAGCCAACCTTTTACATACCGTGCGTCATTTTCTCACATATGAGTTCAGATGCTTAGGGGCGAGTTAAGACCCTTAGGTGCCCCAAGCAATAACTAATTTTGGTGCCCCTTACACTTGTTATTCAAAATATTAAAACAATAATGAAAGATAAAACTTGTTAAATGCCCACTGTGGTGTTGCTAGTCCACAAGAGAT
>JAPMAE010006861.1:0-12108 GCA_036584705.1 Rhyacophila sp. 25_7 | reverse complement strand
CAAAAGAGACTATAGGGATCATAGCCACAGACATTCATTTTTATATATATATAGTTATACATATACGCGTATATATTACGTTAAAATTAAAGTAATTTATAAAATGCTTCGCGGGCCGGGTAGAATATTGGCATGGGCCGAATCCGACCCGCGGGCCATCATTTGCCTGGGCTTGGTCTATATGAAATGAAAAATTCTTTCTTTTGACCATATTCGCTCCAAAACGATGCATATGGATCTCCACAGTGTGAAGATTGTTGAAGAAGATGCACATAAAAAAACCTGAGCATTTTTCACCAGCTATGAGATTCAAATCATGGACCCACGGCTCATGAGTCGGATACACTAACCACTCACCTATGAAGGCAACTATGTGAAAAATTACGAGTACAATGGAAAAAATATTGAAAGCAATAAATTATGTTTGTGATCATATTATACTGACATCTATACTCTGTTCAAACGCATCAAACTTACAAAAATGCCCGAAGTGTTTCCACACCATCGTACTCTATATACCTTAGTAAATTGGATAAGATGCCACGTGGCATTATTTTGAATCAGTAACGAGGTGGATAAAAATAACAAATCTACACAAGTCTTGTAAAATCAAGAAGACTAACAAAAATACATTTCTAATAACCAGTTAGATCGTGGGTATGTTCTCATTAGTCGTGTCCCATGTAAATTACGTTAAATGTAAAAAGTCATTCTGCTGATGACTGGTCCAGTGTCTACTATTTGTATGATAAATAAAAAACTATATTTCTATAGTTATTTTGAGAATTATTGTACTTTATAATATAAATATTAACAAGCACGAATAAAAACATCATACATTTTAGAAATTTTCATGTTATTTTTACGCTCGAGTTCAAATAAACGATTGCAATGAATTGGCTTTTTCATTGGTGACTATTTTTGAGTTAATTTCTTGACTTGTTATTAAAGTAAAAACGATTTTTCTTATAGAGTTATCACCGCTTATAATTTTGATTAATTGCATGTATGACTTGGGCCGGAGAGCTCTTTAATAAGCCAAGAAAATTAATATTATCAAATCAAATCGGTATCTGAGTATAGTTTTATCGATAGATGATTTAAAAGTATTACAAAACGTATGACGTTGTTAAATTTTAAAATTTATTTGTTTTGTGTGCGTAAAAAAAATGTTTGGACTTTTTTGTCTAGAGTCAAGAGGGTAAATTAATTTTAGATGTTCTCAAATGTTTATATTAGCTAACATTCTTTTGACGAATGTTTTTAGTACCGTAGATCAGGATTGGGCAAATGGCCTACCGAAATTCTACCCGGCTCACGAAGCATTTAATAAATTACTGTAATTTAAATATATATAATAAAAAGAAAACATTTTCAGTTGATTTTGTGATTGTGTCCTGTCAAATATTTTTTTTCTTTCATTAAATTGTACAACCCTGCTGTACATACGCCAAAAGCTATATGGTTAAGCGATTCCCTTGTTGATATATAAGTAGTCTACCCCTGGGTCTACAGTTTTCAGGGATATTGCGTAATGGTTTTCAGCGCATGCCTAAAATCCTCAGTCCCCCAAAATTAATGATCAAATGTCCAGATTTACGAAGGAGAACGAAGCACGAAGTTTTTAATTATTGAAGCGATTCTAATTACCTACTCAAAAAGGTTAATTTTAATAACAATCTGTTAGAATCAAACTCACAGCGGGCGAACTAAAAATAAACACGCTCTGCAAACATAGCGAGTTTCGAAAATTATTTCGTATTGAAGCGGGGAAGGTCAGAATAAAATTGCTCGTTGTACGAATAATAATGGCATTTCAGGCACTTGAAAAAAAATAATAAACGTTTTCTGATTTTATTACTTCAAACCCGCGGGAAACAAAACTGTAAGCACATGTACCCTTTTAAAATGACAGACACTACCCGTATTACATTTTGGTGTCGCGTTGATTTATTGATAATTTACATATTTGTTTAACTTTATATCATGATTCATTTTTAATATAATATTATAATTTTGTGCACGTGTACAATATAACATTAGATTCGCAAATATATTGTTGAAATAATATTACAATTATTATTGTTTTTTCAATAGAATAAATCGTCGGAATAAATATTTATTACGTATTAAACTGAACATAACGGCAGGTTATTGATTATTTATTCAGCAACGTTTTTTTTAAATGCTTGGTGCTTAATACATTTCTGTATATATACGTTATTATTGAACATATTATTACAATAAAATGTTCAATTTTTTAATGTACTGAAAAGAATTTGTTTTATTTTTATAATCGAAAATAACTATTACAATTGTATTAAATTGAACATAGAGGCATGTAATTTTTCATCATGCTAACTGTCTTTAAAACTAGTTATAATATATAATTGAATGAAACTCCTGTTATTAATTATTTCAATTTATTATAAATGATATTTGGTGATAAGTTAGGTAAAAAAAACTGTTTTGATCTAATAATGAATTTTTATAGATTTTTGCATGGTCTATCGTCTTGTAGAACAAGCTTATCCATATTCCGTGTACTTCTACTGTAATAATAAAATATCAATACGTATTAAGTCGATAATGAATTTTTATCACTGGAAAAACACATTAATCCGACTAAGGATTATTTGGCCGATCAGATTAAGTATTTATAGATACATTATAATACTGAAAAAATCGTCTACAAGACTTACAGTCTCAGTTGCCCTAATATATAATCGTTAAATATACTCACATATAAGTCTTTTTTATTTAATGCCTTCTGCCGGTATAATGACGATATTTAAAAAATTAAGACAGTTTTTAGTTGGAAATGTTGTAACAAAGAAAGCCGGTTATGAATTTTATGAAAATATTTTGTAGAAATAAGTATAAAAACTATATTATTATTTCAATATAACAGCTTTGTATTAATACTTGACAAAGTAAATAAAAGGAATTATACAAAATTGTTGGACTAAATTAACAAATATTTTTAATGATAACCTTAATAACTACCAATTTTATTTATATCTCTTTTAATTGGTACACCTTTTAAAATAATATATGAAGGTGGAGATTTTGGAGAATTTCAAATTTATTTATTCAGAAAACGGGCGTGATTTCATTGAAACGATTTTACGGTCTCGGTTTGTCATAAAAACCGCAGTTTTTGGTTTCGAGTGAACCGCAATCCGAAATTATTCTTCAAAAGCTACAACTGTTTTAATGTTGCCTGGTATCCATTTCAAAAATATATTTTCTAAATAATGTCATTGGAAAAACAACGATAAATTTAAAAAAAATCAAGAAATCATATTAATAGTAAAGTTCATTAAAAATCCATACATATTATGTCGAAAATGATTTTAAACATAAAAATTTAAGACTAAATTCAATTTTCTGTAAAAGTTTGAAATAAAATGATGTTTTTGAAATGATAACACTGTTGTTTGGACTCGTTAATATTTTTATACTATATTAATGTAAAATTGTATATGGCATGGCTTAAAATAAATACAACGGCTATATATTTTAAACCCCACCACATGTATTCAAACCCCATGAAAACACTAATATATAAGTGGAATTAGTCTAATTATCTTTATTATCATAGTAGTAAGAATTAATGAACGTATCTTTTTATAAAACCAACCATTGTAATCCAGATTCGGTTGGACCATTTTGGAAAACCTGGAAGTCCACGATGCGCACGGCATGGGGTCCGGGCTCTCGATATCGATTACACGCTCTGAAAGATAATAAAAAAATACATATATATATATATAATTTAACACATACCATGTATATGGTTTTTAAATATTTAATAATATGCATTGACAGTATGAATATTATAAATCGCCTATAATGAAATAAATACAATGCGATAAAAATAAGCTTGATATAATTTTTGAGATATCTCGGTAACATTTTATAAATTAGTGCAAAGATAATGAAATGTATTTTGATGAAATTATAAAATAAATATATTCTACCTACCTGGTCATTATGTGAATATGTGTTTACCATTTTTATGTTATGTAATGTTTAAATAAAAAAGACTCCAGAAAAAATAACAGAAACAGAAAATATAAATAGAGAAAAAATATCAGGAATATCGTATTCATTCAAAATTATAATGTTTCACAAAAATACTTAAAAACAAACAAAAATATTCTCGTAAAGAAATATTGTTTTTTGTAATCGAATTTTTTTATTTAGAATAAAATGAGTTTGTTTTTTTTCATAAATTAATACTGAAATTCTAAAATAGTGCCTATCTTATTATATTAGGTTGTGAATGTTTATTGTGATGAATATTTTTTATATTAATTAAACTCATACATAAATCATATTAAAAATAATTCGTTTCTTGAAAAAATCATTCCCAAATTGATTTCATTCGTTACAAAATATATTTGTAGTCAACGCATGAAATTATGGATACACGATTATTAAGTGGAGAGTATCGAATATTATGTGATATCCAGGATATGTACTTTAATAGTTGAAAACTGTCGATTGTCAAAACGAATTTCATACTGTAAAAAACTACATGGTCCAATTTAAAGGCAAATAAAAAATAGAAGAGAAATTCGAAAGCACCGATCCATGAGATTATTATTTGTAAAGGATTCGTTGAAGCATATATCGACCCATTCCCAACTGTATTTGTATCCATTTGTGGTGTAAAATACTGTTTGCAATGGAGATAATAGGAAAACATGTAATATCGACACCCTAAACAGTTTTTTGGCATTTGCCACAATTTTTTTAAAGTGGAATAAGTTCACTTTGAAAATACATCCCTCATTATTATAATACACACACACATTCATAAATATTTTTTCTATCTTTGCGTATACAAACTTGTTCGACAAAAACTTGCTTTTCGTAATTGAAAGTGTAAGATTAAATAGAATAAGGTAAGAAAGGATAGGGTAGGACAATTAAAAGTGTAAGAAGGAGTATTTCTCGGCAAATCAACCTAATCTCTGGCGTGTATCGTAGACTCACTTAAGCAACGAGCAGTAAAATCAAAGCTTTTGAAACGTGGGTTTATTTGATAATCCTATAGATATCTAACGTAGGAGGGTTTGTTTCTAAGCAGAAATCAAAAGGATGTATCTAAAAACACTGAAATCTTTTCCGATACTAAAGGAATGACAAGAAAAAATTATCTGATTCCAAATATAAACTAATTAATGTATTGCTACCATTATAAACATTCAGTATTGGTTCATTTACGAATATATCTTCATCTAATTTTTTTGAATACCGGTTTTTCCTGTTACGCCTAATCATTTATAAGTTTTTTGTATCAGGGGTTTGTTAGCAGTGTAAATAAGAGGTCGTCCGCAATCCACGTAATACTCTTGAGGGTTAGGGAGGGGTGATAACCAACATCTACATGGCGTTACAAGTGGGATTGTGGGTTAATTTGTGTTGTTACGTAACACTTTTCCCTCTCAAAAAGTGGATAGAAGAAATTGCATTTCTATTTAACCTTTTTTTGTGGCAGAAATAATATCACAATCTGATAAGCTGTAATTTTTTAAACAAAAGTAGAACGTAAATTAAATATTCATTTTAAAAGTATATTGAATGCTTTTTTATCATGACTTTATTTTTAATGAGCGTATTATAATCATATCTCTGCGCTTTTATATTTATCATCCAAATTATCTGAATTTGTTTACGTTATTACGATTTAAGTTGCGTAAGTTAACTCGCTTTTGGCACTCAATCGGTTAATGGGAAAAGTTACGTAAATTTTGAGAGGAAGGAGAGGGGGGTGAAGCTGAATGTCTACGTGGTATTACATAGAGGGAAAAAAATGGAATTTTACAATAATTAATAATTCACAAACACATTTCTGTATCACGTTGCAATACTCTGAATTTTTATACACATTTGTCTTATATTGGTGATCTATTCTTATAGATTTTTGTGAAACCGTCATCGGCAAATATTGATAAGAAAGTGAAATAAAAAGCGGTACTATATAAAAGTTAAATTCTAAAATTTTCCATTGCATTATTAAAGTGCCTCTATATTGAACATGCTTAAACAAAAGATATTAGCCCGCACAGAAAAAAATACAGGAACGTGTTTTAATAATTTTTAGTCAAAGTTACATTAACACAAACTTGAAGTGCACGATGACCGATAAATTGGTGTTTTATTATCCTGCTCTGATTAATAATCAAAAAAGTTATTATAGTAAAATCATTAAAGTTGAGGTTTAATGCTTTTTCTTTTCCATACAAAGCATATTTCATACTCAGTAGGTAGTTTTTAAAAAAAAATCTTAAGTTGAATTTCGATATTAATTCAGCATTTTTGGCTTAATTTCTTCCGGCAGAGCGTGTATTTAGTTGTGTGCATTGTGATTATCAAATAAAAGCACATTTCAAAAAAACTGAGAGTTAAGCCCTTTTGCCTAAACAGAGTCAATATATATACATATGTATATGAGAATTACGACATAACGCTGTGCATTTATCTATATTTAAATGATGAAAATTATGTGTTATATTAATATGTACACTCTTCATCTTCTTCAACCATCTCACACTCATTGACCGGAGCGTATAGGCATCACATTTTGTAATGAAGGTCTATATCGTTGACTAATCTTCATGAATCTTTCCAAGATATGCCGACATCTCTGAACTAAATCAGTAACATCCTATATATGGTATTCAAGGACGACAACATCTGGTTGGCTTGTAGAAGAGGCATGGCTGATTTAGATGCAACGTCCAATGTTTCATCATTCGATTTTGAAGGACCCACCATTGACCCGCCGGTACTCAGAACAGCGATTATACGCGGTCGTCTGCCTGACCCTTCACGAAAGCAATGTTTTTTATTTCCCACATTTTGATTTTAAGCCTGTCCGTAGTGGAGTCGCACGGGATGGCATCACCATGCACAGTATTCTAAATAAAAATTTAGTATAGAAAAGAATGAGAATGAGTACCAGTCTGGTTCGTAATTCAGTCCCTGATGGCATGAGGTGTCTTATGCACCCCGTAGTGCTGACGATTTAGTCCCAGGCTTGTGACCGATGAGTCATTTTGGGAATCGGCACAAAACTGTTCCCTATTAGATGCCGCGAATTTACTAAAGGTCTTAATGTTGGCCTTGGCGGATACCATGTCAGCGTCTTCTATAGAAGCCGTGTTAGGGCGGATCCTGGAGAATAACTCCGTACGAGGTGAATGCATAGGCGGTCACTCCCACAAGACATGTTCAGCAGTCTGGTAGTACAGTTTGCTCTATATATTAGCTTGGGCGCGAATTTTCCATGATCAGTCGGAAGCTGACTGGTCAAATGCGTGGGTGTGAGTCTTCTCACTTCGTATCTCCATTTCACATTTGGAAGAACAAGTGCGTTTGTCGTCCAGAGCTGAATGCTATCCATCTCAGAGAGGGCGGACTCAATGTCTCAATTTCGATGTGATGAGAGGCTGCATGAACTTGTTACATTACCACCTAATTTTGTATAAAATCATACCACCGTATCCCTAGAATTCACAGCAGGTATCTATTTTCTAAGCTCAGTAAGCGGTAATTTTTAGACTCCATAAGTTGCCATGATTCATTATCATAGAAGAACACTGTCAGTATGCAAGTGTTGGATAAGCGGCATTTAGTTTTGACCAAATTCCCAGACATTTCGTATGAAGTTAAAGGTTGCTATGTACATTTCCTTATGAATATTATTTTGTTTCAACAACTTTTCATAATGTGCTCTTCTTGTTAATATTCTTATTTTGATTGTTCACTTAATTTCGATATTATCCAACCGTTTCAAAAGAAAATAATTTTCATCAAAGACAAATATGTAAAAATATTATCAGATAGTTTGCTTATTATATGTAGTTACTCACCAATAAACTCCAGTCCGAAGAGCTTCCATGTTCCCTTCTTAGTGATGAGGATGGAAGTGGGGCAAACGTTACGATGGACCACGTGGGTGTTGTAGTGAAGAAAAGTTAACGCTTCAGTTATCTATAAACAAAAAAATATAATCTTTTAATATTCGTATTTTGGTGTACATCAAAGGCGTAGTGAGGCTATGAGCAGTATGATCCTGTTTATGGACGACAAATGTAAGTATGCGTGAAATTGACAATTTTAACAGGAGTCTATTGTATTCAAAAAATATATGGAAAAAATTAATAATATTGATTGTCATAAAAAACATACAGTCTTGTGCATGCTGATACTATCCCGTGCGAATCCGCTATGAGTGAGAAATAAAAACTTCATTCTCTTTGAAATTAAAGTGTTAACAATACGATTGAATACAATCGCGGATAATTACGACTACTACTGAGTTAGTAGGTGTGAGCAACGTTAAGGCGGCCATACACGCTCCGGTTTGCCGGAGAGGCTTGCCTGCACAGTCTGGCTTGTGCAGGCCAACCGGATCGTGTATGGAAAAACCTGCACAGTTATTTCGGACTGTACAGTTAACCGGAGTGAATATTGAAAAACATATTTTGGCCTGTGCCATAGTTGCGCAATGGTAAATTTTTGGTTTTTCATTCAAAATAAAGTGTGGTTTCAAAATTGAAGGTTATTTTTGTGTCGTAATTTTTCATACCGGTTTTTTTTGCGTTTTATTTTTAAATAAGTACCTAGTTATTTTTAATTTAAATCAATTAATAAACAATGTCTATTTTTTAAAAATTATTTTCAGTGCTATGAAACCCATTTGGTCACTCTCCGAATCTGACATTTTTTTAAACTTAAAACTGTACAGTTTTGACGCTGCATGTGTGGTGACATAAAAAAAACTTTACAGACAAACCTCATCCGGTAAAATGTGCAGGCAAGCCTCTCCGGCAAACCGGAGCGTGTATGGCCGCCTTTGGTTACTGAGGTGTACGCGTGTGCGGCCGCACACATTCTGTTAATATATATCAGTAACTACGCAAAATAAATAACCGTTTTTAACTAGTATCATAGTATAATAAATTATTAATCTATTAGACTCCAACAGGAAGGAACATTATCGGGTAAGAAAATATGTTTTTAATGTATAACATATATATTTGACAAATGTAATTTATGATTTCGTGGTACATTATGTTGAGTAATTAACATGAATATGCTTACGAGTATTTGGGCACTTGCCTCATTTTTTCTTGATGAGACACACACAATGAAAAAATTAGGGGGAACGTTGGTGGCGAGTCCTTGAAAACTTCATAAAAAAATATTTGTTATAATATGTAAATATACGGAAGTATTTAATTATTTAATATTGTAAAAGTTTCGCAGGGCATTGTCAATTATAAATTATATAAATCTTGCTCTAACAACGTATTATTTTTCAGTAAAATACGTAATTTATCGGTAATAATTGGCCTAGAAGAATAGAAAGTTAGTAAATCAAAAATTAAAAACAAAATAATAATGATTAAAAATATGTCAGAAATGCCTGACCAACTTAAGTATTTTTTTGAAGCAAATTTTAATAATATAAATGATAATTTTTCTCAAATAATGACTCGGAAAATAAAATTTTTGTAAAAATGTATGTCTCTATTGAAATGAAAAGTTTAAAAATATATCGGTTTTTAGAACAGTGCAATTTTCTTTCCTGGCTATAGGCGTCAAATTTTCTCACAACGTAAAGTACTGTGTATGCATAAAATTTTATAATCAATATATCTGTTAAGAAATAATGAGAAAAACATGTGTTTTTATGCATATTTAATTCCAATATCTGATTAAACTGATAGTTAAAAACTATTAAGTACAAAAAAAAAATGTTAAGACTATATTTAGGTTGCGGAAATATATTAATCATATTTGTAGAGAGATGCGAAAAACAATACGTTCAAAGTTTTAGAAAAAGTATTGAAGGTCAAAGTAAAGATCGAAAATTTAAAAAGAAAGCAAGTATTATATAAAATAATAAAGATACAAGCAGGTAGATGGATATGTGTAAACGAAGATGAATATTTTCGTTCGTTGAATAAACTTGTTCTTCCGGAATGATAATCTTGATTGGAAAAATACAATAAACGGTAGACCAAATCAAAGATAAAAATATTGCTATTGTCATAATTTCTCTGATGTTAAAGTTATCGTTAAGACCTTCCCAAGCCTCATTTTTATGATATTTATTTTCCTCTTACAACTACCTATTCCACTATAAAGAGCATTTTATGCGAAACACTTTGCATGAAAAGGCTTTTAATATCTTAAGACGCTGTGTACGTACAAAAACGTGGTACATGATATGAGTTATGAAAAGTTCCTCGACATGTTCTTTGAAGCAGCGTCTCTCAATATTTACCACATAATCTATAATAATAATAAAACCGCTTTAGTTTAATATAGACAGTAATTGCGTTCAAAGAAACTTAATTGATTTTAGTTAATTGTAAAATGCTGATCGTAAGTGTTTTCAAATAATAATTGAGAAGAATCTTAGTACAAGCTATTGGATTACTCTCAAGCAAAAATAGCTTTTACAGTATAGGTTTTATGAAGACTGTAACTATAAGTTACTGTAAAGAAAATAGGACAGAAAAAATACTTGTTATGCAACAATAAAAATTAACCTACCTCTTCCCTTGTAACGTCATGTACCCCCTTATAAAGATTTTTGCCGGCAAAATTATGACATAAAAATAAATGTTGATTGTTTTGCAAAAAGTGTCTAAGTAAATTCCGGTATGGAACGAGTTGATACAACTATCTTGTAATAGAATTGATGATAGTACAAATATAAGAGAAATACTATCAGAGAGGCTGTATTTAATATGTATGTGGTAAATGCCAAAAAACTATTTACTGTGTCGAATAAGTTCACTTTGAAAATACACGCCTCATATCATGAAAACAACATATTTTATAACCAAAAAATTAACGCAGTCAAATTAAATATAATAGAAATATATACCACATGTTAAAATAGAGAAATTAAAAGTCAGACAGATTTGTTCAGACACCGTGGATAAACTATTATCAAAAAAGGTTGAGAAACGTTCGATGAAAAGTAGCTCTTCTTATTCTGAAAATATACAAAGAATGTTTACGGTTACGGCTTAAAAAAGCCTAAAAGGCTTTTAAAAAAAACCGGCTCACCATAATACCTAATAAGAAAAGGCCATCCAAAATAATACACATGAAGTGAATTACTTGCCTAAGCATTTTACATAAAAGTTCACTTAGATAAAACCTTTTTAAACCAGAATGAAAACCTTCATGTTACCAATTTATTTTTTATTGGAATTATGCATGCAACAGTTCAAACTAATGGTTTGCATTCAAAGAAATCATTCATCGTCGTGTCAGATTGGGTTATCATACAAATTATCAACAAGCGTCTCGCCCATTTCTAATTAATATACACGACCACCCCACCCCTTCTTAGGACTGCACATTATAAAGTATAAACAAGAGAAATAAAACATGTACTTGTTGCAAGGATATAATATTTATTGATTTCAAACAAAATAATATATTTTAGTAGCAAAATGAAATGATACTGAATTGAAACATTATAAATAAATAATAATATACTAATTTACGTTTAACGTTCGCTGTAGTTCAGAAGGTAGTTAGTTGTCTGTTTGTATATCTACAGATTGCAAATTCCTTATGTAGCAAACATTCAAATATGTTTGTATTTGAACTAATTATTAACAAGTATTATTTAAAACACAATTTTCATACTGCTGATATGACATTTGCTTAGGTTTGAAGGGAAAATGATTACGATGGTAATACAATAATAAATACAGGTAACGCATTAAAAAAATTAACCGCTTAGAAATTCCGCTGTGTTGACAGCTTTGTATGTACACTTATGATATGACGAAGTTGAACCTATCTAGGAGTATATGCGTCCGCTCAAAATCCGCTTTGAAGAAGTCTAGACGTATATGTACGTCAAATACTGAGCAATAAAATACTCGTTTATATTGTTTATGCATGAAATAAACATCATACAATAACAATAAAAATGAATGTCTGTGGCTATGATCCCTATAGTCTCTTTTATCACTAATCTGATTGCGATGAAACTTCGCTGGAGTCTTATTTTTATATACGAGGTGGTTTCTGTATCAAAAAAGTTAAGGTACAATA
>JAPMAE010006854.1:0-12114 GCA_036584705.1 Rhyacophila sp. 25_7 | reverse complement strand
TAATAAATAATAAAAAAAATTAAGTTTGAACTTTACTATGAAAAACGACATTAATTCCGGGACGACCTAATAATTACATATTTTTTATTTATTTCATTCTACTCTTTAAATTCCGATATCAAAAAGAAATATTCCATTAAAATAAGAATACATAGTGTTTTTCTCTTTGGCCGCCATAAATATAAGGCACTCATATGGAGTGTTTATTTTATTGCGATGTTGGCGGTTTGTCTCGTTACGTTATGCGAAAAAAATACGTAATATTATTTATTATGCCAAAATGAAATTCCAGTATTTTTTCATTCCCTGCCTGTTTACAATAATATAATGTATCGAACATTGAAGTAATAATAAATATTGAATCAAGGGTATTTATTTCTCTTACAAAACATATACAGCTTTCAAATTACTTGTCATTCTTGAATTACCTAAGAGGTTTTCTCGTATGCTGAAGAAAGTCTTGTTCACTGGAGTCTATTATTGTTTTATATAATAAATGTACATGAAACATATATAGTTTTCAGTATCGGGCATGGATGATAATGATAAAGAATACGCGCAATTGTTGAATTATTGTTGTTGTGTCGATATTTTTTTTGGTTATATTATTAAAAATATTTGTATGCCCAGTTAGTATGTGATAAACTTTATCACAATGCAATATTGATAACTTTTGAAAATGTTTTTGGCTTTGTTATAGTCACATTTATAATTTTATACAAGCTAAATTCCACTATAATGAATTTCGTTATATTGAAAGAAATTTAACAAAACTTGTCTTCTCATATTATAGGTACATTTAAAAATGTTTACAATATGGACATGTGCAGAACATATTTTGCTGAATTGTGTTTACTTACTTAAATTTTGTTTTTTCGTTCAATCTTTAATCGTTTAATTTGTTTGAATGTTTCGTCCAGTTTTTGTTTAAAAAAAAATATTCTGAGATTGTCGTTCCTTCAGTATTCATTATGATGAATTTTAACCTGTAGCAGATTGACTGCCCGGCAAAATTATTTTTATTTTATATTCACGGCACAAAATGAATATTGTACTTTCAAGTATTATTTTGTTATATCATATTAATAAAAAAAATCCATAGTAAAATATAAAAACTAAACAATAACACTGCAATCATTTATTACAATACAAACATGCCGACAGTTGCCATACATTTATTTTCATATCACGTAAAATCTATTTTACAAACAATATTACGACCAATATATATTTTTTACTGAGTGTGGGTGTCTTATTCGGAAGCATTTTATTCCAAACACTTGATTTTTATTTGAATGTTCTATTTATTTTTTATTTTTGTCTCGCGCCGTGCGAATTTCCCAGATTTTTTTCTGTAATCGCCAAAAATACGATCATACAGTACGACTATCACGAGTTCAACTTGGCGTTGTCGAACATCATAAAGTGGATATGTGAAGTAGAAAAAGCACGCCGATATTCGATTTCGTCTGAAGGCATTCGCATTGCACGTGAAAAACGTTTTCCCATGATCGAATATTAATTTAACACGTTTCGTTTGTATTTTTGTCAAATCAGCAATGTCGCCATTGTCGTTTACGATCAACATTTATTTTTTCTTCAATATTTGAGTAGCTTGCATTGGGTTGAACTGGATTCCATTTAGTGTCAAAGAACTTCAATTAATTGGTGTTTAATATCGACCACAATTGCTTTGTTATAACGCGAGATATATTTTTTCTGTCTGTATTTGTGATATAAATAAATATTAAATACTTGTACTGTTTCAGCAATTGATGGGTTAATATGTTTAGCGTGATATGCACATGAATGATTAATTAATTTAAGCCTTATATTATTCCCATGTGATCTGTACCGTTATTGGTTTTTCTGCGAATAACTAATTAATACCAATACTTAAAAATATAGTTTAGTGTTC
This sequence comes from Rhyacophila sp. 25_7, assembly GCA_036584705.1. Classification (NCBI taxonomy): domain Eukaryota; kingdom Metazoa; phylum Arthropoda; class Insecta; order Trichoptera; family Rhyacophilidae; genus Rhyacophila; species Rhyacophila sp. 25_7. Next base: position 10,196 of record JAPMAE010006854.1, on the reverse strand, counting down.
TTCATATTAACAATTGTTTATAACGTTACATCAACGTGCTTATTTTTTTTTTGTTACTCAATTCAATTAATTATACCTTTTATTTAACATTTTTGTATGTCTACGTGTTCTAAAACTACATTTATTTTTGGATATATTTACACACATCTTCTGTAAATACTACTGAGAAATATGCTTGAAGTGTTACGAATAAAGTAAAATATAGCGACATATTTTCATAAGCTCATTTGTTTTTATCTTATTTTGATTTTGGTTTGTTAAAACCTTCCGCCTTCTGCCGTTAGAATCAGTATTAGATCGTACTAGCGTATGGTGAGTGTGTATCTTCCTAGTCGTAGTTTTCCAGTGACCATTGCCAAATAATTTGGCAGGTGCCGTTTTTTATTTAAATCTAAATCATTTGAGAAGTGTCTAGCTTATCCGAAAAGCGTAGACAAATGTAAATATTTTTTCTATTTTTTCTCGTCTATTTATTTACTACATTTGTTTACCAAATATATGTGAAGATTATTTCATTTTCAATATTTTATTTATCTTTATGACTGACTTCACGCATCAGTGTACAAAGAAGATAGGCATATATATGTATTAATCATGACAGTGAGATTGTAGTGCTTATTCAATAATTATATACCAGTTTTGTTCTTAGTAGATCAAAATGTATTTGAAAACATTTTTACGATTATCGACGTGTTGAGGGGTTATTTAACAGTTATGAAGATTAGAAAGACCAGACAAATCATTTAAAGACCTATTTAGTATCACGCAATAACTATATTTCATCGGCGTGACTATTTTACCTCGTATTAGATATTACTTCGTCTATTGTAGAGGTAACGAGGGTTATTGAATTACAATTTCCGATCTAAATAAAATGTTTTACGGCTTATCGAATGGCCATTCTTGCTAGCGATACTTTTCACCAGTGTTGGAGAATTCATTGAAAAAAATGCATTTTTAGATTTGGTCTAGAGCTATTCTGCAAATACTATTATATATTATGTTTTGTGTGTCGTTGCTTAACGAATTAATGAAGATATACACATTCGTAAAAAAGCATAATTCTTCGGTTTTGCAAGTTGAATCATAAAATGTTAATTACATATTACATCCTGTTATTTGTATTATATTATTTGTATCTAAACATTTTAAACTTTCCAAAAATACAAATTTTTCGCCAACTTGCAATTTAATAATCCTAAAATGATATCAAAGTTTCGTCATTTTCTTTCTATTTCGTTTTTTGATCTAAATTCCACTAGTAACACGTGATTTTAATATTCTTTTTTTTTGTAAATACAATTGTCAGAGGTTCAGAATTTAATTTGGGGAACATTTAATTTGATCACTTAATTGCTACTTAACTAATTTTAACCGATTAAGTGCCAGAAGCGAGTTAATTTGCACAACTTAAAACGCAGTAAACTAGACAAATTTGAATATGTTGGTTAATTAAAAATATAAAAACCCAGAGATGTGACTGCAATATGATCACTGAAAATAAAGTCATGACAAAGAAAAATTCAATATACTTTTTAAAAGAAATATTAAGTTTCTAAATTTTGTTTGAAAATTCACAGCTTGCCGGGTTGTGACATTACGTCTGGCACCGAAAAGGTTAAATGTATATTTTTCATTGTTTTATAAACGCTGACATTCATTTTTATTAACCGTTGTTTTTACGGATATCAAAATCGACGTTATCAAATGGAGATGATTTATAGAAAATCTAACACCGTACATAGATAGTTGTAAAAGAATTTTGTTAATATGGCTCAAATAATATATCGTTTATATTCTTCGCTACGAATTGTTACACCAAACAAACTATTTACATATTTTAATTTTTTATGTACGTACATCACATATATATAATATATATCAAAGCAGTTTATTTCACCTCGATTACCCTCGAAACAGTTTTGTTGGAAACAAACCTTTTCCTATTTCTGCTTGACTTTCGAAATGTGGCTTTCCTCTGGCCCTCTCGCAACTTTAATTTCCCCACTTAGGTTTATCGCTCCTTTAATGTAAACACCATTAATCTAAATAATAAACACGAAATGATCATGTATATTCGTAGAGTTATATAGCGCATTATACTGCCTATTTATAAATTTACTACTCTCCATAATTTCGATGTCGGCTCAGGTTTTCTGTAGTTGTTAAAGCAATAATTACAGAAAAAATTCCCAGTGTATTTCCTGACGATTTTTGTTATTATTCAATGCTATTTTATGGTCCTTTCATAACTTCAATAAATATTTTGTCACATTGAACTAAAATTTTCCGTTATAAATTTGACGCCATCGTGTTGACGTAGAAAAGCCAACTGTACTCTAAAGCGTTTAAATTGAATCACCCGTGTTAAATATTGTTTATACTGTTTATTTGCTGCTTGCACTATATTATAGCTTCCAGTCTTATTTTATCACGTTGAAATTTATGATTGGTTTGTTTGGCAAATAAAATAATTTATATGCCTTATAAAGTGTTTGTAAAATGCGTGCGTATTATTTAATGCTCTGTGATTGCTGATAAAGTGAAGAGTTAATATTTAATTTTATTTAACATTCATTATCTAATTGTTGTTCTGTAATATCAAATAAACATCAATTATAAACTCTTTAACTGTTGTAAAATTTGGCATAAAATTCAATTAACGGAAGATACGGCCCGCAAAGTTGACGTTGGATTCTATTGTAGTGTGTCAAAAAGAAAAAAATGATTTACAAAATTCTTTGTCGAAATAAAGCAGTCGACACACGAATATGAATAGATATAATTATTTCTACTATACTTGTACTGATATGAAATATTTTAAAATGTCTGTATTTTCTGTGTTTCAGGTAAGCAAAGGGTCCTATGCATCGATAGGTTGCCAGAAAACTATTTTCACTAAATCAGTATGTGACACTTTTGTTAATTAATTCGAGTATGTAAAATTGATTCCCAAAATAGTGATAATCGATAATTGAACATTTCGTTTTGTTTCAGTATAATTTGTTCACAAACCGATTCTTAATTATTTTAATCTGCACTAGATATAGATGCGAGCATTAAATATATTTTCTCAGACTTTTGGCATTTTTATGAGTTTGCATTTATGCATTTGCGTTATAGTAATTTAATGACGTAATAATACAAATATGAGTGATAAAACAATTGTTACCGTGACTCTTATAGTGACTGCGTGTTATCGTATATTTTACTAGTGTATTTCGCCTTGTTTCCTCTTAAATCTACAATTTGGCTTGAAATCAATTCCCATATATTGGAAATGAAGTAGCAATGAACACTGTGATTTATTAACTAAACTAAATAAGAGTAGTTTTATATTGGTAATTAATTAGTCTTTACTGAAATTGTACTCGTATTTACTTGCGGTGCTTACACTCAAAAATTATCTTTTCTTTCTAAAAATTCGATGCCATTAATCGCAGTTTATTCCTGGTTTTATTAGTTTTTTCGGTACATGTTTTTACATTCGTTCACTTGGGGATTTTATTTTTAATGATCTATTTCGAGATTTATTATAATGGTCATTTGAGTGTTTTGATTGCCAACTCATAACTCGTTTCACATCTTCAATGTGACCTTTTGGAAATTGAAAATGTAAATACAAAAATCTTTTCTTTCGTCACCTAGTGTTTTCTCGTGACTTACCACGTGTGAGTAAACAAAATTTCTCGTACATTTTAGTGCAAACGTTAAAAATAAATTGTGGAATGCAAAAGAAATTTCATGTGTGATATTTACGAGAATAGAAAAATTTATATAAAAGTAATTCCGAAATGGTTATTTTATTTAAATATTTATTAAAAAAAAACAAGGTGCTAATAAATCTCGCTGTGGAATTTTAAAGAAATATGTATAAATATACTGGTAATAAAAGTGCAGAAAAAGAGTGTTATCAAATTGGCCTTCAATTCAATTGAAATTCAAATTGAGTGTCTATTTTCGTTCGCGAGCTAGGTGTTTTTCTTGTAGCGTCGATAAAGATGCTTAACTGCCTTATTAGCTCTCAAATTAACTTCCGGTGAAATGCTGTTATTATTGTCATTTCCCGCTGACGCCGTCGAGCCTCTGTGCGAACGAAAAGAGCCTCTGATGGCTAAAAAATTTTCAGCATTTACGTCTATTGAAACCATTTAAAGTTTGTTTTATGCTCTCGCTCGTTATGATGATGACTTAACAGTTTTTCATGTAACGATTTTTCATTATGCGTTGTCTTTCTCACGTGATAGTAACGCTACGTGGAAAGTACCTAATTTGAGCGGCCAGGTGACTGATTACCATTTTTTTCCTCTATAATATCGCATAATTCATCATCTTGTCATTGTAAAATCAGCGTATGTCACCATTTATTAAATTTAGATTATAATTCCGTGATGACCACCACATCAGCAATGACTTCCGCCGCAATTTTCTTCCCTACCAGTTTACATATTATATACGAGTATGTAAAGATGTCCTACCGCCCACTTGACGTTGAATGAGTTGAAAAATATCGATGTTTGTTTGCGCCGTAGGACGCTCGGTGTTTTTTCACTTTACGTGTGTATCGTCAAAATGAATCGAAACACTTTTGGCTATAATTTCTCTCGATGGGGATATACATTCATTACAACATGAATATGTTCATTATTTTCTTCCGCCTGTCGTAAGCTTCACTGCTTTGAACTGCTCATTATTCCAAGACATACTCGTATATGTCCGCTTACGCAATAATTTATTCGTAATTAAGTATCGGACGTAATTGGGATTCCATCGAGGGTCCCACGTGCTCAATGTTCCATGTCAGAAAGCTAAATTGAATGTCTCACCCGATGCTTACATTTAGTGAGCGGGGGTGGTAGTAGTTCATCATATTTTGGCATTTCGAACTAACCTTGACACGCATTTTTGTAATTATTAGTACATCCACTTCCCAATTCATTTATGTGGCTTTACATCATTGTCTACTTTTGTTTATCTATTTGCTACTATTATAGTTATTTGTTTAGGGCGTTGGGGCCGAAAATTGTTATTCATTATATTATTAATGTTTACTTAGGTGAATTGTTATCACTAGCGTCGTTGTGTAGAAAACTAGTTAATGAAGTAAATTACGTTGAATAATAGGTTGACAAAAAATATTTTTGCGTTTTTTTCCCTAATAAATGGACGGGACGTATATTCGTTCATTCATGTACTTCTTAGATATCGATATATTCGCTGACAAAATGTCGTACCGTTTTTACTTATTCGGTATAACATCGAAAATATACGAATACATCAATCATTTTACCGATATATTGGTGATAAGCAAATGATAAGAGATGTTTTAAGCAATGAATAAACATTTCACGATGACATTTTCATAGCTCATATTATATCACCGTTGCAAAATGTTGCTGAGTGACAATTATTAATCCATTGTATTGTAATATATATAGTATTATCTATCATTCTCATCTACATATCTATGCGAATGATTTAGATGGACAGATTCACTTGCAACAATTGAAATGCGCCCATATCACCATCATTGAACGGCGCCTCTCCGTCGAGTCACTGTCATTTTTTGTTTCATTCTATTCACTCCGGTCCCGTTTGCCACACGAATGAATGATGTTTTGACCTTAGGCTCTTGGTGTTATTATGGTGATGTCATCAGTCACAGCAGATGATCACGTTTTACTTGACTAGCGTGTGATCAGTCTTTGAGATTGAAACATTTTTTTCGTATTTAGCCAGTTAGCATATAAATTTTGGTAAACAGGAATACAGAGAAGTGGTGCTTCCTAATACCACCCGGAATATTATCACATTATTTTAACTCTTTCAGAACAAATTGTGCACTTTTCTAGAACGTCACTGAAGAATTAGCTAGTTTTACTATAAAAAAATGAAAATGTCAGAAAAATTAAGTAAATTTCTTATGTCATACACTATATCTTTAATTGATTGAGGTTGGCTCAAATACGATTATAAAGTCATGTGACGTATATAATTGAACAAGAAATGGATTCGTGCTTCGCGATATCAGTTCTTTATATAGAGGTGTCATTAGAATTATCATTTAAAAAATATACGAACAACGTCAATGTCAAAAATTTTAAAAAGTTCTAATATGTTATTGTATACTATTTCATTGCACTCGCATAGAATTCAATAAATTTCATAATAAAATAACGCTATCGAATGTGTGGGTAAGCGTTGTATTATAGATTGTGTTAAGACCGCCATACAAGTGGTGTCATGTAGTATCATAATAAAGTCTGAAGTAGTAATAGAATAAAAAAAATGTCGTCTCGGGTTGAAACGTCTGCTTACACGCCTTTAAATGCACCGAAGTATACCATTTTAATGGGGTTTTTAAAAACTGAGTGAATGCTAACCGAATATGTCTTCTTCAAATCGACTGTACGACGTGTAATAAAAATTTATACGTATCACCGATATCGACCATTACTACAGCCAATTCATAGAGTTCGCTTATCAATATGTTTACCTTTATCAGATACTATAATTTAGTTAGATACATATAGATAAAAGTAATCATCATGTAATGTGATAGTTTGAGTTTGGCAACAAATTAAATACATTTGTTCGTACAATAGTTCAGTAATAGAGTATATTGATTCTAATATCAATTATAATCGTATTTAAAGTGTTGAGTTACCAAAAAATTCTATTTATTGCGTATTATATTATGTTGTTGATGCATGTTCTAATGACATGGTTTGATGTAAACGTTTGTAAAATTGGTGTCGCGAAAGGTTATAAAAATCTGTTCTTTGAATTACAATTCACACAATTAGAAAATTATTAAAAATAACAATTTATATCTAAATTATATAATGTTACCAACACGGAAATTATTTAATTATCATCAAATGTAAATCTCACCTATCACTCACTAATTAGACGTAATTTTGTCGTATTTTTTATTTTTAAGTTCATTAACATTCATCATTATAAATCTGAGGTTTTTCCCCCGTAGACCCCTGCCTGCAGAATATTGATTTTTGGGAGTGCGCGCGATTCAAATTGGAGTTTAATTTACGTGTACCTCTTTTGAGTCGCGGAGACCCCCAAATTTTTTTCTCGCTGACATAGACCCCCAGCAAGTCGAAATCGACCTCTGGGGGTCCACACCGACCACTTTGGGAATCTGTGATATAAAGTAATGGTTGATGTTCGTGTTCAGACTAAAAAGACAAGTTTATTTACAGTTGCACGCAGTAATAAAGTGCACTGTAGTGTAATTACTAATACTCCTAAAATATACTCTATACTAGTTTGCTTTCTGCTTGGTGGTTTTTTTTTACTTCGTAGCATAAATACTTAGATACGAGTGTATTGGAGTTTTCAAAATTTGCTACGGCGTAGCTCCGGTTATTTCACTGTGTTCGCACTTTTGTCGTTTCCTCTACGTCGTATTTTAACATGCACGTGAAATTGTCGCACAGCTTTCCCGCTTGCTTTGTTCGTTTGTCGCATGGATCGCTAGTCGTGGAAACCAGTTTCGATGCTTGCTGCTACGACGCTTTACGAAATCATAGCACAAGAAACGAGTGTATGCACGTCGTTGATGCATAAATTGTTGCTATAAATTATAAAAGTAGTAATTATAACGTGGCGTTTGTCTCAATATTACGAATCAGGTGGGCATCTTTAATTGATTTTCATTTAATTTATTGCCGTTTTAAAATATTTAAACATACTTGAGATGTCTATTCCTTACCCTTGTAATGTAACATATTTATCATAGTATCTTGCACAGTCAATATTTGTTGCTGTAACTTAGTATCCAATTATTTACCATATATTCGAGTACTCGCTCCATCTGTAATACGAGGGTAATATTTTTTTTAAATGTTCGGATTTTTAAAAGTTTTAACACCTGACAATTTAAAGGAACTTCTATTTTATGAAACTATACTCTCCATCTGAAATGTTGCTACACCTCGTTCTTGTGGTTGCAAGCACGTGTAAATTACATGTTTCCGTAATAAATATCTATATAGTAATATTAAATTACCGTGACATTGAGGTGTCGCACAAAGCCAGCTGAGCTGCCTTTCGATTACATTTTGCTATGGCGTGTTTTATTATAAATTGATCGATATAAATTGCAGTGCACAGTCTGCAGTGAATACATGGTAATATTAATATGCAATTTTGAAATTATACACCATTGCCAGTGGTGAACTCGTACTAGGTTTTTGCGTAATAATAATAATAATTTTCTTTAAGTCATACACATAATTAAGATGATTTATAATAAAAGTTTTTTTTTTATGTAAAGTTAATATTTCCTACGGTTTCTTATTAGTTATTGTAGCATAAGAATAGAATATTTAAAAAATTGAATGAGTTAAAGCATAAAACTACTTTTGATTTAGATTGCAAACCACTAGATGTATGATTAATTCGCATTCAAACGCCGCGTTTATTCCTTTAAATATAGCTAATACACTTACGAATGTGTGCGACCAGTTAATTTTTTCTGTCACCTTAACTTAATTCCCACTAAAAACAAATGTAGATAGGAACACACATATCTAATTTGATTATATTGAGAAGTTCTGTGTTTTTCTACAGTGATGGAACGCCATAATATGCAAAATAAAATGCGTGACGCAAAAAAACACTAAAGTCTACGTTTGAAAAAAGTAGTACCCATTTCAAATGAGCTAAATCTATCATCACGAGCAAAGATACGTGTGTTAAGCGTTTTACGATAAATGGGGAATGGATGCGAAAAACACGCAAATTACTCAAGCTTGCTGCCCACTTTGAAATATAGCGATTACTCGTCTTTTCTTGTGAGAAAAATATTACGAATTTGGCGAAACAGTCATGGATTTGGCCGGGACGATTTTTTTTTATAATAAAATTATACGGATTTACCCGAACCCTTTAATAATTTTTGGCGTATCTATGTTAACCTTACAAATGCGATTTATTCAAAATATGATACTCAAGATGGGTGTTCCTAACCATGTGGATATACGTCTGAAATCATAAGTTTATTGCGCTTCTATAATTTACCGTATTGCTTTTAAAATGGTTCATTTTTATAATATGACTCTCATCGCATTATTATTGGGAAACGACGTCACATGTTTAACGCTAAATTTGTTTCTACCACATATGTGTTTATATTTCAAATGTTTTCAATTTAACTGGAATCGGCCTTCTATAAAAAATACATAATACGATGGATACTATCATCGTGTATTTGGATAATGATGATTGCTACCACTTCAAACCCAGATGTGTTTTCGACCACTAGATTTTTTTCCGAATACTGTTACGATGAAATTCACATACTATTTAGCCAGTGTTCTCGTAACTTACAGTGACGCAGACATATAATATATGTACGAGTCAAGCACCCACCAACAAAATACTCGTGTATAATATTAATTCATCAAATAAACATTATACAACAATAGTATTGCACACATTTAATAAAATACAAAATTTAATGCTAGATTAATACGAAAAACTTTCACCCAATTATGCAACCGTAATTTAAAAAACTCACTCATGGAGAAGGTTAATACGAATTTCAATTTACAGCTGCAATATTACTTAGCCTTTATGCAGCCATATTATAGACTGTATAGTCACCTCGGCTTGAACAGTATTTAAAAATATATTGGTCGTTAATCTGACGTAGTACTTAAACGTCTTAATTTTCTTTTATACGAATGGATATGAATGCTGTACGCATGCCCATTTTTCTAGTAATATTATATTTCAGTGTGTGGCAGCGTGATAATTCGAGTCATTCAGTTAGATTAAATTAGTTCGTTATCCTATGTTCGAGTAAGACAAACTCGAAACTGTACAATCTTTTGATATTATTTATGTAGGGTTATGTCTTGTATGAAAGCATATCAAGACGGTCGATAAATTCTTGCGCATTTATGTCATGTTCGTGTTTTGCTATCACACAGTTCGTTGAATGTCATATTTGTATTTAAATTGTGTGCTGACTTAATTCATCTCATGAAACTGATTTTCGTCAACTAAAAGAGATTGGAAAGATATCCATGCTTTGAAAGTGGTTACAATATGAACTATCGAGAACCAATGGTCAGCAGCAAACGAACATCTGTATATCTCTTTCTCTTAACCCACTTTAAACGAGAGCCATTTCTTGACCGCATTGTTACATGAGATGAAAACTGAATACT